>LQRL01087703.1:10785-25366 GCA_001703475.1 Hydroides elegans
GAGAATATCTTCATTTATGTTTATATGATATTTAGTTTTAAAACATATTGTGATGCAATTTGTACCTATACCCTGTACTTTGAATATAAATAAAGAAGAGCATAATTCTGTCGAAAATAAATCATTAAGTTCAGAAGGGAAACAAATAAATGGATAGATATTGCTGTTAAAACGTGCTTAATATTTATTTATTTTCATCATAATTTGAATAAGTGTGATCTGAACTGAAACACCAAAATTAATGGACTATGTTTGGATTATGTAACACTTGAAACATTCGGACAAGTACAATCAAATAACATGTCTTTACCACCAATAAGCATCCAGTCATCTCTTACTACTTCTCAAGATGTGGCTAGACCTTATCCAAACGCTCTGCTACATCGAAAACCGTTCCTTAAACGAGTCGTCATCGAAGACAATCCGAATCCTGAATCTGCATATGAAATTCAAGATAACGATGAAAATGAAGGAGACCTTGATAAAGATATAGGGCATGAAACCGAGCATATTAAATCGCCTAGATTTGTAAAGCATGTTAAGTATGACTTATCGACGCGACGGAAGTCGAAAACGCATTTGGATATAGTATTGCCATGGATACATTCAGAGGGACATCAATCGTTGCGATCCAAGTCCAATGTAACGGCTAAGAAAGCTATTAGACGAAATGAAAAACAGAATGAATTTGTGGATTTAAAAGGATTGAAGGAGAATCATAAGAGGCTGAAGCAGGAAAAGTTCCAAAGTTTATTGACGCAGTATCAAGTAAGTGATTTGCTACGAGCCGCATATGATTATTATTTTTACAATTCCTGTATCTTACAGATGTGACAAAATCATGATTTGAGTTTACTTTAACATGTCGAACTCTTAGTTGCTCCTACATGTACATGAATCGTGCTATATGCACATATGTTGCTTATGAGGGTTGATAAACTCATTTCCGTGTTTTCTCCGTACACGAGTCATTCATGCCAGGTTGCATTAGAACTTAAAGTCAGATGGAAGTCTTTAGTTGGCCCTATACACACGTTTTTCGGACCTCCTTATACATTTTTACCTTGAACAAACGTCCTGTTTATATGTGACTATGTCGCCGTGTTGGTGCGATGATTTTGCATTTGTTTGCGATGTCTCAAACAGGTTTCTTAAAAAAAGTTTGAACGAGTCGGACATCTATTTAAACAGGTGAGTCAAAACTGGTAAAACAATTCATCAAACTTATGTGGGACTTATAAACAAATAGATAAATATAGGTCTATACTACCCTTAGACATTGCTGGATGATACTCGATATTCATTTTGCATTCCCTCTCAGAATCCATGTCCAAACTGTATTCCCTCTGAAAAATTGACGTAATATCCCTTTAACTGCCTTTCATCTATTTGCATATATCAAAGCCCCCTTCTAGCTAACCAATTGAGCAGAATAACTGTATTTATTACCCCTTTGTTATAATATCAATTGCAGACCAAATAATAAACACATAAAACCCCCATGCCCCAATTGACACAGACATCTTATGGTGGGATACAATATCTTTCTTTGACATAAAAACCGATGAGTTTGCTTGCAGTAGGTTAGGTCGTACCGCACTTAGGACTTAAGCTGCTCTTTCAAAGTTACTCATTTTCTGTGTCAAGGAAAAGGTGATTTATGAACTCTGCTGGGAGACGTCTATTGATAGGGATTGTTCTCGGTCCAGAACACATAGTCTTTCTAGGGAAGTGTTCTTTAGGTTCTGGATCCGGACACTTATCCCTTCTAAGGAGGTGCAGGATTAACACGTTTTATTCTGGAGCGCCATGAAATGGAAATGTACGAAAATGCGCAAAAAATTGCAAACTTCAAATCGATAAATTATCAACATTTGATAAGAAATATGTTTCGAAAGGATATATTAATTCTTTAACTATTCTATGTCTAAACATGTACAATTAAATATAGGATTTACTCCCAAACGTTCATCTTATATCCGAATAATTCATACGATAATAATCTTGTTAGTAAAAAGTTTATTCATGAATAGGATAAATTGCATTTCACCGTAATTACTCATTGAGGGCGCGGGATATGTTTTGTCAAGCCAATTCCTTGACTGAATAAATATTATACCTGTATTGTGTCGGATAAAGTAATTTCTTTTCAGAATATGAAAGCATCAAATTAGATTACTTGTGAACAATTGAAATGTGAGTCGTCGCTGGCATTATTCTATTAATTTTCCCTGACTACACAAATGGAAAAAAGGATCTATAGCTAACAAACGCTTTTTATGCTTTTTTAATAGTTTGCCATGTAAAAGAAAACCACCAATGGATAACTTGATTTATGCTCGTTATATTAGATTTCCACCAGATTTAATGTATATTGGAGTCTTTTTTATTGGTTTCATCTGAAAGAGTAACTATGCCATTACACGAAATGTTACTCTCGTACCAGGCTTGACTCGTAATGCAAGTAAACGATAAAAGCTGTAACTGCCAAAGACAAGTGGATAATATTTCCTTCTCGTGTCAACTCACCAAAGACAGTTTTATGAAGCAACACATATTGGGGATAATAACTCAAATACGTTATGTCGCGTGGCATATTACGACTGTAGTACTGTTTTTTCTTTTGTGTTTGGAGCAATTGTCATGAATAGTGATTTGGAATAAAGAAACGATTGTTAAGTTAATCATATATAAGTGGTACTTTGTAATGTGCACCATGCAGTTATTAAAGCGGTCAACAATAATATTACAGCATGAAAAACAATAAACAATCGAATAATATTATGCAATAGATATATTCAATGTAACCTGGTCAGATGGATAGACTATATGTTGCATCCATATAACAATATACGAGAAACATTATTTCGGGTAGTTTTTATTTTATAATTCATTCATAGTTTTAATTCATTAGAACTGGACTAAATCAATGGATTTAATTACAGGAACGGAAAAGAGTTGTTATGCTGATTTATTTATGAAACAAACGAATACTCATTATCATTGTACATTGTAGCATTGTCGATATTCTATAAATAAAATACACCAAAAAGCACTCAGCGGAACAATGGCAGCGAGCGTGGATATGCAGATGGCCAGCAATCACTTGCCGCGACTTCCAATGCGGCGCGACAGCCTATCCCAACCCGCCCTTTCCTTGCATCGATCTCACTCTTTGGGCACACCGCGCTTGAAACGAAAAGGATCGCTACGAAACCATGGTGGATTAATGCCTAAATACGATATGGCGAGGGATGGGTTTAAAGACTCACCCAGGGATGGGACGAAAACGGAGGATATACTACCGCGCGTTGTGAATTTTCAGCTACCCGAAGGACAGGAATCGGCTAGAAATGCCGAGGCGCCAACGAAAAAGCGGTCGAACAGTATTGCGGTTATAGCGCAAATGGAAATAAATATTAGGAAATTTAAAAGTAAACTCAAAAGGCAGCGATCGTTTCATGCGAATCAGGCGAAAGAGTCGAAAGAGGAAGCAAAGCGAATAGAACATATAAAGACGCTGAGGGAAAGGTTGAAAGACAAGAAACAGTTTGATTGGCCACCTGGATATGTATGTATATTATATAAAATGGGTTTATATTCTGATAAAAAATGTATGATCATTTTATATTTACTATGTATATATACTCACATTCTGTGTTATCATTTGTTAACCGTGAGTATATCAATGTTGAGCAATGAATGTGATTTGATTTATCATGGGAGTGCCATATGAGACATAAGTGCTTTGAATATAGTTGTCAATAGTTCCATATATAAACGTACTTTAGTTGATGACGGTACGGCGCGTTACAGTAATATGAATTCTAATATTATGTTACTGATATATTTTATTTGGCTAATACCTTATTACTTCTCCTAGATTCTTGTGCCAACCAAAATACAAATAAAATTCCATGTTTCCTGGCTTAATCTCTTCTTATCAAAACAAGCGTGCGGTTCAATATTCGATCCCTTTGCCTCAACAACAACAGAAAAATCTGTGTTTGTCGACATGATACTGGTTTCGATTATATGTCTTAAGAAAAGTGCAATGTCTCCGCCCCAAGATTAACTCTATGTTATAATACGTAGAAGTCTATATGTTGTTTTCTTTCTGTTATAGGCTCGGCAGCGGTTCAAACATGCCATCAAAATTGTACTCATATTGCTCAAGTGGATTTCCTCGCTTACGGAAAGGTGAGGCGCCATTCCTAATTAATGTTTTTTTTTCGCGCATTCCACCGTATATAATTGAATCTCATATTTTGTAACATATTTATATCTATTCATTTTTTATGATACCCACATTCAACCCTCCTATCTAAATTAAATTCGAATATCCTATCAATTTCACACAATATTATGATAATAAACATGCACCAAAATTTATTTATGAGTTTGAATATTGCATTTTACGCCCTTCTACACCCTAAGTTCTAATCAGCTCGTAAAAAGCTTCCAATGTTACAGTGTAAAAGCTTGACAGAGTTTGTTTTGAGCTAGTGTGGCCAGGGCGTAAAGGATGAGCCTTTGCTATACTCAGCTCATGTTTGTTTTTAACAGATAATTGACATACATCCAATCATTTCAAATAGGGAAGAAGACGAGGCGAACAAGGGCGGCAAGACGTTCACGGACATCGCGACAGAGGCGTTCGCGGAGGGAGAACTCAAGGCGTCGGGCATCGCGTTCGATGTATCGCAGTTCAAAGCAAGGAAAGAGGTAATTAAGGGTACTTCTGTTTGCGATTTGAGATCACGAAAATGGGTTTTCTTCATGCTTTTTTTCTTTATGCGGACTTGCTGAGTACATGTAAATGTTCGGAGCGAACATTTTTCGTGAACATACCTTAATGGCAATCCTGAATATCACTAAAAACCCATCATTAGCTTTGTGTCATTATTTGTTCGCGAATCCCTTGAATCACTAGTAAAGACGGGTTGTTTGGGAAAGTTAAGGATGCAGCTGTTTGCCTTCCGTTTTCATTTCTACGAATTCTACAAACAATCCCTGAATGTTTATAAATGTCCCTTTAGTTTTATAACTTACAGACCAACACTTATATTATACAGTTTGTCCGGTAATTAAATCTGTCTAATTTACAATTCTGGAGTACAGCTCTCTCTTTGATAACCACCTGGTTCATTGGTTATTCAATTATTTTCGAGTTTAATCTGTATCTCATGCCATATTCATAAATCGATCTCAAACCTTTTGACCATTGATCCATAAATCTAATAAATTTCTACTCTCTTATTCAAACATGACAAATAGCTGTCAACAGATAAGGTTAAATCCAAATGACTCCATAAGATCAAGAAGGGTAAATTGAGTCTATAAATAAATGTGTGTTAAATAAAATAACATATACATATTTATTGAGACACATATCTTAATAAATGGGATTAAATTGTTGAGGCAAGGATATGAAATTCAATTAATAACTATAAATACTGTAAAGGGCATGTAATGACAGTTTGAGAGACTATCCAGTAAGATGTTCATTTTATCAAGCTACGAAGAACTACGAAGATTGGCCTCTCCACCAGTTCAGCAGAAAAATGTCTTCTTATTTCCATTGTCCAGGTTTCTAGAAGCCAGAAGGGAAGTCTTTCTCCCTAATATTGTATCAAACAGCATCCTATGAGAATGTCAACAAAATTAGTCAAAAGAAAAACCATCCCTGACTTAAAATACAACGTTAATATCATTGGAAATTATTGATTCCCTTATATAAGAAATCATATTTCCAACCGATGAGCAAACAACCCTTGTTCTGCTTATTGTTTTCGTCAAAGTCAGGTCTTATTACATAGATTTTATGTGCTCATATTATTTTTCAGATCAATATTTCAAAAGAAGTCAAACATATCTTGAGTATACCAAGCAATCACAGAACTCAAGAGCAGCTTCAAATAGTAAGAGAAAGTTAATGATGTTGTTGTATTTACAAAACCAATATTTTTTATTTAAAAACAATCTTTAAAAAAATGTCTGTTGAATCATTTACTACATACATTTACTATAAAAATGGGTTAAGTCATCATGATTGACGTTTTTTTCGTTTATTGCCTTTAACGACTGAAACGACTCGGCAAAATTTCGGGCATCCATTTTTATCGAATTTATATAATAAAGTAAATCTGATTTTTTTGTCGTTAATATAAAATCGCTCTTTTTTTCTCCAGGCTTTATATGGTCTGCAGCATCTTAAATCCTTCGCCGAATACCCTTTACACATGCAAGAGAAACTATGCAAAGTGGCGTGGTACCAGCAGTGAGTATTCCAATTTTGTTGTAAATAATTTGTATTACTCTTGCAATAGAAATTTCTTTTTATAACGCGACTGTAAACATTAAAAAGCAACCAAGATGATATATAGATTTTTTAATGAATGAAATTCAGAAAAAATGTTTCGTTTTCTTTTCAGAGTTCCACCAAAGCGCGTCATTATCAGACAAGGTCACTACGCAGAAAACTTTTACTTCATCCTTTCTGGCCAAGGTAACATTATTTCCATAAACAATCTATATTAAACAATATTGTAGATAATCAGGATATTTATTCTAATGTTATATATTAATTGCAAAAAAATATACAGTTAATTATAAACATTGATAATGATGATGGAAAATTAGTTATCTATTTGATAAAAACGCAATTTGCAGCCGTAGTGCGTATTTTGGACAAGAAAAAGAATGGTGATATCCAACTCAGAACAGCAGCCGTGATGAGAAAAGGAACAAGTTTTGGGGTATGTAATTTACGCTGCTAGATTACATTACTATCTTCAAGTAACAAAACGAAATACGAAAAAAAAATGCAACATAAATATGATGTTGTGGTAACTCAGCATTCCTACTCCGCGATACCTTCTCTTATTCTCAATAATTAAGATATATTCTGTGATTTTGAAGTAACCATTTGAGTACATGGAATTCCTATAATTATAGTACCTTTTAACGAAACTGACTTTATTCCTGCATACAGGAACTAGCCCTATTACACCACTCCCGCCGCACGGCCACCGTTGTGAGCCAGGACTACGTGCAGCTTCTGACTATTGGCCGAGACGACTTCTTCGATATATTTATGAAGGTGTCAGAGGAGGATGGCATTCCGGATCATGTCAAGGTCATTTGCATTTTTATTTGCTTATATATATATGTCCAATTGAAATGTTTCAATGCTATTTGTTATAAGATACATGGTATGTTATAAGTGAATTCGAAGACTGATAACAGGTCAGAAGGAAAATATATGTATATTGTCAATTTTGGTAGCTATTCACGTTTGTATATTGTATAAATATAAATACTTTCAGATAAAAATAAAGGGTTATACTGTTTGCTATATCTAAACTAAAACAAGATTGAATTGATATAAAAACAAGAAGCATTCGTCATTTATAATATTTTCATCATTACATGAGCCCAATTACATAAAACCCTATCACTCTTTCTTTGCAGTTTGTCCATGGTCTCGACTTCATGAAGTTCTTCCCTCTCGAAGCGTTGATCGAGCACCCAGAGGCCTGTTTATTCCACTTCTTCAAACGAGGAGTTGTCATAGTCAAAGACAGCAATGAGTCCGAATGGTTATACATTGTCAAATCGGTAGGTTGGCATGAATGAGTATCATATGCGTTGTATCTCAGTATTTTGTTGAAAGTTAAGAATAAAAGATATAAGTTGAAGTATCCACATGCATGTGATTGTACTGTTTAAGGTGAGTTTGAAAATATGATTTACAAAAAAATATATATGATGTATTCGTTTACCATAATGCAATATGCCATTTTTAACGATTTCGAGAAAAATGCTCAAACCATTTTTTACTCATTTATCATGATACAACTTAATTATCTAATTTATCTAATAACACTTATTATTTTAGGGCTCTTGTCAAGTAATGAAACAACTCAAAGGCGTCCGCCCACAAGGCCTTCACTCATCCGAAAACAACACCAAAGACGACAATCTCCTGGAAAAATCCAACGGTTCCGTTCCCAAACTGCCCAAATTAGGAGGCGTTGGTAACATCGATTCTGGCAAAATCGACTCTGGCTTACGTAAGCATGTAAGCAGGCCGCAGATGCCTTCGGCTGTGAGACGGGCGATAGTGCAATATGATAATTATATGACGCAGGTAAATGAACCGGGTCTGATTTGCTGCGAAATTATAAGAATTTATAGGGTTCCCAGCGATATTGCGTTACTATTGTTTTAGAGTTGCACAGATATCTGGATTATTTGTGCCTCATGAAGAAGTTGTTAAAGAATTAATCATTATTCACAAAAAACAAATTACATGCTATCACATGATTTTAATTGAATTATTTTCAATTAATGATATAATGTTTATCATGATTCCCTTTATCTTCTTATTTTCTCTAGCAACAGGAGGACGAAATATCTCAGCAAAAGACTAACAAAGAAAATCTTCCGAATGGCAATGCCCCTACAAACGAACAACAACCAAATCGGAGCCCAAGCCCAAAGCGTTCAGTTGCAGATAAACCTGTAGGCTTCTCAAAAAGCAAATATAATTTCTTGGTGCCGAACGTTTCACGAAAAGGACCTCAAGTAAGTGCTTACATAATTGATAATTTGTTCAAACAAACTCTTGAATGAATTATCACAATTAGTATGAGTGTTCATATTGATTTATTGCATGTGACTTCTAATCATGCTTGAATTTGAAAAAAAAACCTGAATATTCATTTTGAATTTAATCATTTTTTCATCGCACATAAAAAGTGAACAATATCATATTTTGCGTTATTTCATCAAACACATTTCTCTTTCGTATCCACACAGACTCGTTCCTACAAAAACTCCCCCAACTCTTCCCCCTCCTCCAAATCCCATCGATCCCCTCTCACTTCCGCTTCTGCGCACTTCGATCGATCGCACACTCTCACTCCACGTGGCATGCACTCATCCTCGAAACAGGAACCAGTGGAACAACCGGAAGCTCCTCCGATGGGGCCCGTGTTCGTGCAGGTGGACACGTTGAAACCGAAGGATGTGTTTGTGAGTATAGATGAGGTTGCATAGTTGAATTGTTATTTGTTATGTGCTCATATGTGTTTTGCATATCTGGATCAGATCTCTGGATCAGTCTTTAAAGGACTTGTATGAGGGCATAGTATATAACATATAATGCCTTACAACTTAAACAATTAAACATTTAAAACGTATTCATATTCATAATATGTTCGTTGTGAACGAATATATGTGTAATAAAAAATGTTTATTTTTTATAGGGACTGGCTTCAATTCAGTTTGATGATGATGTTGAACAAACGAATACGTCTGTTAGTCTGGTAAGTTCTATTTTTTTGTCATACTGATGGACCAAAACTAAATCAGGGTGTCAATGTGCAGTCTTAAATTTGAGAAAAAAAAACAACAGCGGAACAAAAAGGAAACAGTTTATCAAAATTTAAATAGATATGACTTACAACCTGATATAGAAAGCTAAAGAGCAGAAACAAATATGTTTATGCGGCTGTCATTTATATGCTATAAAAGAATCATATATAATCATATACAATACTTTGTTTCTTACTTTATTTATATAATGTATTTTTCAATTTATATAATGCTTTTGTTATAGGTGAGTAACGGCGCCGAATGCATCATGCTCTCCAAGAAATTCTTCACTCAATACGCTAATGTGCACGTCAAGCACACCATACGCCATTTAGTTCGGCCATACCCTACGGACGATTCGTTGCAACACAATTTACAAACCAAAGTAGACTGGGACCAATTCAAACGAAAGTTGCTTGTGAATACTGTGGTTCATTTACCAATGGCTGATGCCCGAAGACCGACAACTGTGCCTGCTGTTAAAACGTCCTTGCATTTTTGATTTAGTTTATTTTTGTATGTTAGTATTTATGTTTGAAAAAAATCATAATTTATGATTATATAGGATTAGTTATGGTTATTATTTGACTACATTTGTGGTTATGTAGGTATGTGCTTAGCGCTAAGGCTTGTTGAACTGATCTGCAATGCTATGGAATTATGTTTATATGATTTAATATATATATATTTTTTTAATGACATGACATATTTTATGAATAAAACGTGCTTTATGCTAAATATCATGATTTCAATCACATGAAATCTTTATCCAAAATACATGTTCATGTGTGTCTGCAAATGACCTACGGTTACCGGCACACCCTGTGGATCATTCGCCTCGGATGCTGCGCCACTGTGGACCATGCGTGGTCCCATATTCGGTTTGGCAATATTTCGTTTATGTGGTATTTGGCGAATGTTGAGTATGAGTATAACGAATATCATAGGAAAGTAGTTCTATGTTAATTACCTCAGAAAACCTTTCGGTGACGCCTTTGCCTATTTCGTTTTGTCGTTACTTTCCTTTTAACTAAAAGTAGAGACATTTGGAGTAGATATTGGTGATGAAACATATCCTTTCAGGAAATGAAAATTGATTTGTTTAAGTCAAGGACTTCAGCTGGACAAACGTATTTTACATCTGAAGAAATGATAGGAATTTTCCACCGATTGTCGTTTAACCCGATTCTTCCGCAAGGAGAAGTCCACTTACGCATGAAATTATAAAAGGTTTAGAACAAAAACACATAAAGAAATACACATTAACGTACTCCGATTTATTTTCATAAATTAACAGTATCAAAAGACATTTAACAATTTTAAAATATGGATTCCGTCCAAAATTACATAAGATTAAATTGAAATTTGCAGACACACATTTCGTTATCATTTTTAGATACGATCCTTTCAAAATTATCAATATTTAGGAATTTGATTATGTATACCTTATTATAGTTTATTTAATCATTTAAAACATCGATATTCCAAACAAATATTTGTCGTCATGTATATTGTAGAGCACCCAACATGCTAATATCTAGCTGAATCAAAATTTACAATATAATCAATATTTACAAAACCAAAAAGGCTTAAAATAAGTTTTTAAAACGGAATTACGAAAACGTTTTTTTTTCAGTTTATTTACCTTTTAAAGCGAAATATATTTCGCTAAATGACCAAGTGTTCGACATTGCCTACCTTTATTCCACTCTATATAATTAAATATTCTGTGGATAAAGTTCAATTTAATCAAAAAGAAAAAAAATCCTTTAAATTATAGTCGAGGGTGCCCTTTGAAATAAAGTTACTGACCATTTTTGAAAAATACATTTATTTTAGTTTAATGTTAAGAGACATCAATCTAACAAGACCGTCATATATTTTTACGAATCTCAGGTCTACTATCTATGTCTTATTTACAATTATCTATGTGATTGCGTAATGCTAAGACAACACTTACAATACTCAGAGCTATTGTATTTTTTTTAAACTAACTAGGTTTACATGATACGGGATGCAAGAGTTTTCTTAGTAGGAAGCGCTCTATGGCTTTATCTCTTTTCTTGCAATACTTTTCATAAATTGATGACCGTCTGAGGCCGCGTTCACCCGAAATAAACCGAAAAAAGCGCGAAGCGAGTTTGATAGTTTTTTATACCAATTTCACTTGAAGTTCAAAGCGCATAATTCGTATGTTTTATTTATGCGCATTAAATTTCAACTGAACATGGTATAAATTTTCAACAAACCCGCTTTGCTCTTTTTTGACCTGCATCGGATGAGCGCGATTGTAGGAAAGAGCTCTTCCTAACAAGATATTCCTCGCATTCCAATTTATATCCATTCATCATATTCATATCATATCAAAGACTATATACATACATTTGCAGTTCAACAAGTGTGCATTTTTGCCATTGCACAACATACAACTCAAAATAAAAATGCAGGCAACATTATAATACACAGGTTCCCATTAATTACAATAAACATATATATATGATTGTACACTCGAATGATTTCATCTCTTCCGAATTCAATGTTTACTGAATGCAATATTATTGAGATATAACTAATAAACACATATACCATTGCAAATACATTTTAATCTGGTGCAAATAATATCATGGCACTACAATGTATACGTTTCTCGACAGGTTTACCAACGTAGCTTGGACATAAAGTTCATAAAACTTATCTTAAAAGAATCACATGCAATCCACATATGTGAAAGCAATATGCGGTTTTAAGAAGAGTTTCTCTTGAAATCTTGAATATTCTTTTGATTTTAATAAATTAATTCTAATTAATGAAAAAAAAAACGAATATGCAACGAATATATTGCAATGTATCATCATTAGAATTAGACTCTACATGTTAACATAAGTGAATAAATTAAAGATCAACACAACTTACAGAAACAATACCAAAAAAAAAATAACACAGTTTATCATAATCAGGAAAATCTTTTAATACTGAAAAGATGTATATATACAAGAATGAAATAAAAATGTAAAAATCATATATGCTATAAAAACATACCAAACACATCAACATATTCCGTTCTCTATTTGTGTAATTAAAAATAACATTTAGATGTTTTTGTCAAATTATAAATCATAAATTATATAAAATAAATAAATGCAACTAATGTGCTAGTGAGTCTGCCCACATAATGGTGCGGTCAGCGGTACTTTGCGTCTGCGGAATTTGAATTGGTATAAAACATAGTGATTCCTGCGGAATTGAAACCGCTGGGTTTACTATGTTTTACACCAATTTAAATTCCGCAGACGCAGACGCAAAAATTCCGCTGACCGCACCATAACAAGATTCTGACCAAAAAGCGTTCATTAATCATGTTACCTAGACTTTTTTGTTCTAAGATAATGAATTTCTAAAACACTTATTTTACTTTCTTTATACGAGTCGCATGATTAATCATACACCCTATTTTAGTTTTCAAAGCATTTTCTTAATATAAATTGAAAATATAAAGCTCCGAAATTCAGGTATTATGTTTGTTAATATTAGAAAACAGTTAACAGTTATTAAATTCGCGTCTTGGCAATTCGCATTTACTTATTTATGCACACCATGTTCAAATAAACAATGTGCTCTTCGATGTCACCTAAAGGTTGATAGCCAAAATGACATACTTAATTATTAGCAAAATCATTTAAGACTTTTAAGACTTTGACGCTGAATATTTTTGAAAACAATGCTATCATTCTAAATATTTGATCGATTTTTAAAGAACAATATAACACAGGCAAGACTCCAAAATTAACTTTGGTAAGATTGAATCAGTGAAAACAGCACACAAATAGCCATTCATACACATAATGAGAAAATATACAATGAATAAGAATAAAAGGCATACATACAATACACAAATCAAACAGTTCCATTTTTCTACATCTTGGATAACAAGTAGGTCATGAATATGAGCATAAGCGCCATGGCCAATGGCGTATTCGGTCGCAATACGCATGCGTGGGATCGAAGATTTGAGACCAGCGCCGAATCAGTGGCGTCGGTCGCTGAGAGACTGGAGGCGGCCATGTCGGAGTTGCCTGTGGCTTGCTACAAAAAAAAAATAAAATAAAAATATTAATTATGTAGATTTTGGTTGCGTTATGTTTTAAATCAATAATTGAAGTTGTGAAAGCAAGCATCTCGAAGTATAAATAGACATACACTGTTAGAACGCACTGAATTCAATCAGATGCGATTGAAATATTATTCGAAGGAGCTGATGCTTCGATATCAATATTTCTAAAATTTACGCTAAAATTAATTCATGGAGTAACTAATTCAGAAATATACAAATGAGCTGCAGAAATATATCAAAATTATTTTTCGACGTTTAAAGCAACCCCTCCCCTCCACTTACATCAGTATCTTCTCCATTCACTGTGCAATCCAGTTCGCAGCACGGTTCAAACGCCGGTTCGCTGACCGCATCTTCACAGGCGTCCTGGCACACGTCTGAGACGTCGCGACGTCGCCTTCGACGTCGGCGGCTGTTGCCCGTGGTCGGATCGTAGCCTATGGAACGATAGAATGCATGAACTATATCCATGTATTTGGATCAAGTATTTATAATATTTTGTCCTATATCGCCGTTCAATAAAATATTCAACGAAAAGACACTCCGTGATGAAGCCATTTTTTTACTAGCAGGAAGAAGGAGGATATAAACTGGATTTTAAGACACAAAAAGAGCTTCCTGTATTGCAGTTCTGGCATTACTACGTCCGCCATGAAGCAGAAGTGACATGCCTCGAGCATTTTAATGATGAATCATTGACTAGCATTAAAAAATTAATATTTTTATCTTGCTAAAACCATTATATAACCATTAAAAACATGATGCTCACCTAGGATATCCTCCTGATCCATCTCCTCATCACAGCCATCAATCAACACGCCATATGTCCGATCCCAGTCTTCATCATACATGCGCACCCACACCGCATAGACGTCGTTGTATTGGGAGATTGTGACAGCCACATCGCCCAAGGGATTGGTGAGCTCCACCATGTGAGAGGTTACTTCTTCGAGGGCTACGTACTGGTTGTCGGGCTCTGTGGGAAGAGGAGAGTAGCTATATAAGGGCGGAATGAGGACAAATAAATAAAATGACCCTCCCCCCCTTATTTAATTTTAAAAAATAAATATCTCGGGATATTGATTGAGC
>LQRL01087705.1:18724-32161 GCA_001703475.1 Hydroides elegans
AAAAAAGCTCTTATGTCAAGTTACCAATAAATGGCTTTTATATATTTCATGCATTGACACTTTTATTAGATTTTAAAAATGAAATAAACATGTTAAATACTTGCATAAATAAGTAAATAAGTTACGTCCTACAAATATAATGTAATTACAACCATACCATACGCTCCGCCGTGTTCCGAAGCTACAGATATAAATAAGGATAGTGTAAATAAAGCAACCTTAAATGTCTTTACAATTGCTATTCAAAATAAATGAATGCATCACTTAACAAAGCATCATATGGCATAATAATAATCATTAACATATGTCATTTATATTAAATAAGATAAATATTGAACAAAATATTATACAACTTACTGTCACCGGGTATATTGACAGTTGTTGATGATTCCGCACCTGGAACCAAACGTATATATAAATTCAATTTTTGTATGTGTCTCATTGTTTGCATATGGCCATGATATTAAAACAGGTGTATTTTGAAAAAGTATTATACAACTTACTGTCACTGGGTATATTGACAGTTGTTGACGATTCCGCACCTGGAGCCAAACGCATATATATAAATTCAATTGTTATATGTGTACTTACTGTCACTGGGTATATTGGCTGCTGTAGACGATGGTGCAACTGCAACCAAATGCATATATTAATTCAATTTTATATGGGTATCTCATAAGATATGCAATGCACCATTTTCTATGATTGCTATGCTATTCCACATTTTACCGGTGTTTATATTCATAGCAAATAAGAATCAATCCTATACAATAAAACATTAATTATCTTTTTTTTAATATTTTGCTTTTATAAAGGCTTGTTATGCCATTCAGTCACAGTGAAAATTGGTTCTAATCATATAATATATTATGGTATTCATATACATTTTTTACCTACCGTTTACTTCAAAATAAACAAACACTTCATCTTCCCCAGTCTGTTCACCATTTCTCATGTCATTGAAAACGCGACAGCTCAGATTCACAGTGCGTTCCAAAAACCAAGGTTCATCAACAATAATTGATTGCTCTGTCCATATAGGGCCTGAATTGTTGTTGGTTAGCTTGTACCATTCCCAAGCATTAATGGCCGGGTTTGCATCTGATAGGAATGTGATCGTTTCACCAACGTAAAAGCTTGGTTGAGAAGGGTCGATTCGAGTGTTTTGTGGCGGGTCTGATCAGTTTAAAAAAGAAGAATAATACAGTAGTATTGGTGAATTACTGTACCATAACATTTATGTAGTTTAGAGAGTAAAGAAATTAATCACCAATTTAAACAATATATTATTTTCTAGTTTCCTCACCTTTCTCATGAAAACTGTTTTAACTTGATTGCTGCAATATACATCCTTATCAACACAGACATTAATAAATACAAAATGATGCGTATAGCTTTAAGCAAAATCAAGTTAAAAGTGTTAAACTAAAAATACGAACTATTCGAATGCTTACAGTGAACGATAATTGGATCAAACTTCACAGTATGACTATACGAAGGCACATTAGTTGCTTCATTGTCACCAGGTGCAGGATCCAGCGAACCAAAATTGGTCTCACATTCAACGGCAATTAAATCGTGTGATGTTTCCACAGTTAATATTATTTCATGAATAACAATCGATCCCTCTGTTCCCGAATCTGTAGATGGTAAAATGAAACCCTGGTCATCACGCCAGGTCATTGTTGGACCCCATTTCCCGGCGTAGTGGATTTCACAGGAAAATGTGATATTTTCTCCTTCGATAGCTATGTTGTTTTCGTCAATTGATGAAGTACATACGGGTTCACTGTCTTTACAACATAACAGTGACTTTGTGTTACTATTTGGACAAGCATTTGGAACGTCAATGAATTGGAGGAATCAGGGACCCATATTTAATCCATCTATGATATTAACTTAAAGACGCGGTGTATCTAATTTTATTTAAATTGACAAAAAATATGAAACAACTGACTGAACATCTTAAAGAGCTCGAATTGCTGAACATGAATTTATGTACATACATATAAAATGCATCACGATAGTGCAAATACAAGAAATAAGTTGTTCCTTCAATCGAATTTTTGCAGTGATGTTGCACCTTACCAATAACTACAAGGCTTGCTTGAAAATGAAGGCGTGTGTCGCTGAAAAATTCACATCTGTAAGTATGCGCATCATCGAAACTAATGTTTTTAATTTTTAAGTTATAAGTTCCTTGAATTTCATATTTAGCATCACCTTCAGGAGCCACTACAGCCTCATCGATCGACAAACCACTATATAAGCCATTATCCAATTCTTTATACCATAGTTGACCATTGGGTATATCATTAATTGTGCATAAGAATAGTACATCTTCACCGACCATTGCATACATATTGTCTGGTTTAGGTGCTATGGTTTGCCCAAACGTCCCTAGAACATGTGAAATTAATTGTAACAATAATCAAAACGAATTCTTTTCATTTGGTTTACCTATAACATGACATTCATTTAACAAAATAGTATAAGTGCAGTACGAACGGACTGTTATTCACAGCATAACAAACACAAACTATGTTCCGAAAATTTGTACAAAACAACTTTTTGATTATATTATTTTTCTTAACATCCGGTGTGTCTGTAATTTGAATACTCGACTTGATCATTTCATTGAGAGGCAGCAAAGCGCAAACTAAATTGCAATTCATGCACTTATCAGTTTATTCTTATGTAGCCAAAAGTGTTTTTAAATTTATACGTTTTATTTTCGAAAGGTTTCTTAATGCTGTAGATATGGCACACATGTTTGTAAAAAACATCGTTTGGTACAAATCTAGAATTTATAACAGAACATTTTAATAATTTATAGAAGGGCTAATAAGCAACCAGACTGTTGGGTGACCTACTATTTGCCATAGAAACAGCATGATTAAACATGTTTTACAAATACAAAAATTAAATAACACTTAAGTACGTTCATGATTTCATTTGTTACGTGAAAAATATATTTCATGTTTTTTCTATTGTTAATGGTGAGCGACAAAGCTGATCATGACTCAAACACTGTTTGCCCTTCTATGGACTTGATTCGCTTATAATGGGCGGAAATACACAAGTGCCAATCAGGTAAAAACATGAAACAAAATATTTATATTAAAAAATATATTTTTGGAATCACCATTCATCAGCAAAAACACTATGAATTCAACCTTTACTCATTTACATTCAAAATCTTACAATGTAGTTGAAATTCAAATTAATGCATACCTGTTAAACCTATTGACATGGCAATACAAATATATAAAATATATTTCAGCATATTCGATCTAGAAATATCTTCCATTTTACCAAATTATGATAAAACATTAGTTGTAGACCTATGCAGTGTAACGCTTTTGATCATGTAAGTCAGTTGCATTAAGTCAGTAATTGTGAATTTGTATCAGCATACAACGAAACATTGACACACTTAATTTATTTTAAGGGGGCTAATATAATGCAAATGCATATAAGTAATAAATCTCGATATCTGATTAATATTCATTGAATATGTAAAATAAGATCTGAAGAGTCCATTTTATTGATATGATGATAAAATATCAAGTTGCATTACATTTAAAATTCAAATAAAATACACCAACAAATTTCAAATTTTGTTAAATGAAGTTTTCTTATAAATTTCCTTATCGTCATAAATAGCCATGTCATTTTACGATAATGTTTTATTTTGTTTAATTCAATTTTGCAAATGTGATTTGATTAACCGCAGCCCCTGTGCTCGATTATGACTAGTGTTGTTGGTTAGATGTGTATACTATGTCGAAATATACTCACCCAAACAAGAAAGTATCCATGAATTCAAATGGCCATATCTCTGGTTCTACTGAATAGATCCTCATGCAATTACAAAGAGATATCATTTTACTCATAATTAAGAGCCTTGCAATTTAACAAGCAAATTAACAATAAAACAACGTAAGCAGTACTTTTACTTTTATTTGTACCAAATATCCCGCGCTAAAAGCAGACTGCAACATTTCACACGATTGATATCGAGCGTGTCTACAATCAATAATTCCTGAATACGTCATGGCACCGACATAACCGATTGGTTGATGATTGCCTTAGAGGAGGCGTGCCACTCTTTGATAAGAGCCTGTCTGAGTGCCGCGCTTTCTATTTTTTTTGGGGGGGGGCATGTTGTCCGGATCCTGTTTGCTGATCTGGATGGTTCCAGTGGTGCTATATCGAGTTATTGACCGTAAAAATAATCAACAGGGTAGCATCTCGATGTTGATATCAATAAGATTGCGTACACAAACATCCGGAAGGGGGCGGGAATTTAAGGGTATGTGGAAAAGGCAACATACACGAGGCAACTTGAGTGCTAAATATGATATGGTTGCAGCTTTTACAGCAACGTTCCCATCGATCGCCATGAGCCTAGATCGCCAGCCTAACAATATTGTATCCTAGATCATAACCAAACTGCCACTTTTTCCACTTGCCGAAAACATGATCGCAAAGATCGTTCACCAGTGCCTGTGTAAACGCGGTAAAACCCGCCTTCGAGTCGTCGGTTAACATTGCCCAATCGCGTCGCATCCTATCACCTTGTCCAAATACACAGGATCTTGACAGTGGAGGCGGTTATAGACTCGTTCGATAGCCGAACAAAAAGACCAAATTCCTTGTTCACAGAGGCGGTTGATCACTGTTTGACTTAAAATTCATGGATTATGTGTCCCTGGCGTCTCAATGACGGTCAATGTCGCTGCGCGAAATTGCTCATGGGGGCGCTGCACTCGAAGCCTTTCGATGTTGACGCGCGGTCGTTACGCTTGTTCGATCATTGCTCGGTCTGTCTAATGATGTCCCAGTTGGTTAAAATCGCGTTTCAAAACGATAAATCACAGCGTCTGTGCACTAAAATTGTTTGGCGATCTCTCTATGGAACCCCCAGAAGCCAGCATACTAATTGCTCGTCCACTTTTTTAACATAGGCGTGGCATTATTATTTGTGCTTTTACAGAAAAAAAAGTTAATTGATACTCGACTTTTGTTAAGGAAAGCAACCAAGTGGGAAAAATGCTCACAGCTACAGGTTCACCATGTTTTGATGGCAAACATGGTTTCACATCTTAATTTTTCACACCCCGGAAAATAAATTAATACATACATTAATGGATATGCAATATTTATCTTTAAGTTTGATGACATGCTCTACCCAGTTTCTCAAATATCAAAATAACATCAAGAGAACGTCCTTATCACGTTAGTATAATGAAAATATCTCATGAGTGGTGACATCTGTCAATTCTCCGTGGGGAAGTACAAAAAATAGTTTCACGAGAGCGAAGCTCGAGTGAAACTATTTTATTTTGCTTTCCCGAGGAGAATTGACAAATTTCACTCGTCACGAATTGTAGTATATTTTTTATTCCTAGATAATTGCATCTGAATGTCAAATTCACAAAAAAATAATAAATTTAAATCCCCGAAAGGGCCAAACATAAGATTGTTTCAGTAACTTGGTTTGGACCCGTCAGTATTAATAAAACGATTACTACTAACATCTCTAATATATTTATATTTTTTAATCTCTTTTTTTAATATCCCCCGTCCCTAGCTTGGGTGGGGGATATAGAAACGCACCGTGTCCGTCCCTCCGTCTGTCTGTCCGTCCGTCCAGATGAGTTTGTCCAGGCGATATTTCAGTTACTGTTCACTGTAGGTGGATGAAACACCACAGCTGGATAAAATATATTCCAAAGCTGTGCCTCGCAAGGTTATTTTTGAAATTTTCGAAAAATGTATTTTGGCGATTTTTTGAAGTTTCGGACTTACTCGTTTTCCGTAAAAAAACAATGTCGACCACACGTGTGCTCCCCGTAGTGGGCTCGAACTCATGCCGTCTGGTCAGTGTTGTTGTCAACTCGTTCCAGCCGTGAGTCAACCACTATATCCATTCGGCCACGCCGGGATAATGTACACTACCAATGATATCTCAACTTTATTGAACCTATTTGGCAATGTTTTAATGTGAAAGTAAATGTACTCCATATCGAATTATCCGAAAAACGGAATGGTTGTGGGTTTTGTTAGTGTAGGCATAGTAGACCAATGACACCCTAGGCAATGCAAGCTATTTGACTATTGATATCATTTTTCCTCCATGCAATTGAAGTTTTAATTTTTCTGGCAAGCCATCAATAGTTACTAATATAATCACATGCTTACATTGGGTCGTCTTGTGAGATTTTGTCTTAAGTTTGAGGAGAAGGACGTTGCATTTTAAACATCTTGACACCTTTTCGATTTCGTAAAAGAAATTCATTTTAAACAGTTTGAATATAAAAAAGAGGAATAGCTTCCCGTATGGCCAGGTGCTGCTCCCCTTGTGACGAGGTCCAAAGTCGGGGCGGGGGGTATGCAATCCACGATTGTCTTGTTAAAATGTAAAAACTCAAAGAGTACAATGATATTTCTAGTGAAATTGAAGAGCGCATAACCGAATCCAATATTTTGTTCATAAGATTGGAAGGGGTATTATGGGTGTTATTTGAACTCATTTATGGACATTATAAACCTTTTTCGTTGCTTCATTCAAATTTATATAAATATCTAAGGCATTCTGGACAGTTAACTTAATTCACAATAACCTTTGTATAAAACATCCAGAAATAACAATGAGCAAAACGTATCAAGGTATGAAGTCAGCTGCCCAAATGATTTTTACATGCATATCGCAAATGAGACTAAATTCACTATTGTTACTTTTCGAGTGATGAACAACTACGGTACCAAACATACATAAATATATAAGTCAAAGACACATATGAAATTGAGATGGCGTTTTCCTCTTTCCAGATCTTACTACGGAAACTTCGAAATATTTATATATCACCCTATTATACTAATCACATGGCAATGGTCAACATGTGTTGTGTTTTATTTTACGACATTAAGCCACTCAGAAAGTGTTCATGCAATCTGCTAGACAATAGGCAAAAAAAGCCCGAATTTTGTTTGAATAGAAGGGATAGTTTACTATGTTTTTATACGAAAGTGGCTTTCGAACTCTCAGTTTTCAAGCTTTTATTTTCGGGATTTTTTTTGTTTGCGTGAATGCGCCTTAAGGATGTGTATTGTAAGTAATGTATTGTGATTTTGATTGAATATCATAAATATTCTTGAAACGGAATTTAATTTTCTAGATATTTTAGTTCAGTTTAGTATAAAGTTACCTTCCAAAAATCATAACAATTTCAAAAGCCCATTTACGTTTACAACAGCAACAGTAGGAGATATATCTGCGCAACATCTACAAAAAATACTTCTTATCATTTCTACTCCAATTGCGAGGTTTTTCTTTGATTAATCACTTCTTCAAGTGTCCTTTACGAATCTAAACTTCTCCTAAGATGGACGTTGGAACGCATTAAGAAAACTACCGACTGGTCTTTTAAAACATCCCGGTATACGAAACATGGGACTTACCGGAACCAAAAATCATTATCACTTACTTATAATGTTGAGCTAATTGCTATACATACGGGATGGTTCGGGTGGAAAATTAAGCACGGTTGGGGTTACCTGAAAGACATTGTAATTGAAAGTGTTTATACCTATTTATAACTGATAAAAACAACAGCGTGTCATTGTCTCAAACATCAATTATTGCCTATCAGAAATAAAAATCAATACATAAACAGGATTCGGATTTATTGAATTTATTAGAATATTCATATGGATAAGATTGCGTTCTTAAATGAGTACGTTCTAGGCTAGGTAAGTTCTCATTGCATGATTTGATTGTTTCGTTGAGTTTGGGATGGAAAACACTGTGGCTACATTCAACTACCGTTTTATAGCATTGTCACGATTCCTATAGTATATTTCGTAGACTTCTACCTTCAGTTATTTATTTCAAATCGCTCAGTTTGAGTTTCGCAAAGAAAAAAAAACGTTTAGGTTTTATTTAGCTTTGTCCTTAAATTCAACTGTCACCTTTCCATATCGGATCAATAAGATATCACCAATAAACATTGTAAAATCATAGAATATTGAGCGCTGGGCGTAAAACGCAGTCGCGGGCGTCGGATCAGTCGCGTCACAACATCTCAATGACAAGAAACTCAGATACCCATATACATAATGCTTGATTCTTACGGTTGTGTTTTCATTCTTTGGGGGTGCTAAAGATGGGCATATTGACAATAAATAATTCAATATATCATTGTTTGAATGTTAAATATGAGATGTTTTGCTTGGTTTTCAATTTGATATGTAGTTTTGTTCAGGATTAAATGAAACTTAAAATTCAGAATGTAATTTACACGTGGATCGAACATATATGGTTGAAATGGTAGACTCTAACCCATCACATTCGGCTTTGGTTGCATACAGTTGCCACGATCGGCTAGCGATCGGACCCACTCGGCAAAACGTCCACGGACGTTAAGCGGACGCCCTACTTTTGGCCCGTATGAAAGTTTTCCAGGCGTCCTTAATCGTCGTGGACGTAGAAAAGACGTTGCATCGACGGGCCGTACCGAGTCGGTCGTACGAATTACGTTCTACGGACGCCGGAAAACTTTCAAATAGGCCCAAAGTAGGTCGTCCTCTCAACGTTACGTCCGAGTGCGACATACTATGGACGACCCTTGTCGAGTGGGGAGTACCTTTCTTGGTAGACCCAATGCCTGGTCATAACCTCATTTTACACACAATGAACTAAAGACACTGGGTTAGCTTAGACATGGACAAAACAACTTTATTGCTTATTTATATATCTTAAGCAAATGTAATATAATTTGTTTAATAGAATCTAATTGATATTATGAAAGGCGCCTCTTCTAAACCCTGAAGAATAGGCATCTTCGTAAGAAAGAAATATTCTTTGTAAGTGTAAGTTATACGAAGATCCATCTAGTTATGCGATAATTTCCGTTAAAGGAACTTGCCTTATTAATGCTCACTGTCAAAAGGTGGTTTCAATAGTACTGGTCTTATTGGGAGGGTGATAAATGGTAGCAATTTGCGTACAGACAGAGTAAGGGCATGGTAAGTGTTTTGGCCATAAGATATCCTTGTCCAGATAAAGACTTAAGAGGGTATTTGTGAAACCGGGATTGATAAACCAATAACTCATTACTGTATAAATAAAATAGTTGACTGTTGTATATTTCTGTCTATTTATTTAAACGAGGTGTTCTGTTCTCTTTTAATTCATCTGTCAATAACAACGTTATCACATATTACAGATTATCAATTATTTTGCCTAGTTATCATATACAAAATAAGTACAGTCACAAGAAGTCTATCTGGATCCATCTCATTCCAATCCAATTGACCTTGGTTTCATATTTACAAACACCCACGTTAAGTGCGGCGACAGGTTCCGAGCTGTTTTCCATGTTCACACCTCGCTCACAGATGGATCTATGGCTTCTTCTTTCTTCTACATCTTCTCTGTAGATCTCCCAGACTACCGTTACGTTAGAAGTTATGCCTCATTTGCTTTATTACGTGGTATGTGCTTGTTGCACAAAGGATCCTCCAAATGTTGTTATGAAATTGCTTTAAATCGAACAAATTAACCAAATCTTACCTTAAGTCGCAGAAGCTATAAAATCGAAACAAGATTGTCGCATAAGACATATTTTACGCCTTCACTGCATGGAGTGTTGTTTTTGCAACATAATTATCCATTGCCGACCTAAACGTTTCTATTGGGTCCTACGTGAATGTTTGCCAGATTTAACTTTTTATAAAGGACGTCAGGAACAAAACGTCACCAGAGGCCTTTAAGTCATGTGTATGTATGACAGTCTACCAAATCTTACTTTTAGTCGCAGAAGTTCCAAAACTCTCTTTGGAAATTGTAGTTGGAGGAATAATAAGAGCCTAACCAGAGCGTTACTTCAAATTCTAAGTCTAATTGACGCATTAAAAAAGGTTTATACAATACCATGAGTCAAAGTCTGTTTGACTTTGTCTTTTGTGACATTTGCAACATCCGAAAGCAAAATTGGCTAAACTGTTCCCAAACCATCCATCACTTTATTTGCTTTGAGTAAGCCTTTGGTTCATTCCTTCGGTGACACCACATTAGAAACACAGAGCCATTTAGAGTGAAGCTCACGTCGTCGTCGCCAAAGATTTGTGAGGAGGATCCATTAGACGGGGTGGACTTAGAATAAAGATGTGCAAATGCAATGGTTGCTAAACCCAGGGAATATCAACAGGTTTCCAACTTGCCGTTGGTTTCTTAATTTTGCATTTGTTTCTCATTCTATAAATAAAGGTGAAACACTTTATTTTTAGTTGGGTGTCTCCTGAGTTTCGTAAGCATATAATCGCAAAATATAAATTGTCAATCGCTTAGAAATTAATAACTTCTGCAGTTTATTGTTCTATATTTGTTCAGTAGTGTAAATCCGTTTATTTGCAAGTAAAATATTACTGAATTCACCACTATTTTCTGAAATCATAGTCTAAAATTATCATTAAAAAAAAACAAGATAGTTTATTGAGACATCAATATTTCATTTGACATTTTGGCTAGGGACTTTATGTTCTATTTTGCAAATATCTGTGACCTGTCGTCTGGGGACTTCTTGACCGGATTCCATACATCACCTATCTACCATATCCAGCATGATTCGCAGTTTCGTTTTATGTCTTATCTATCAACGACACTGCCATATTACTCAACGATTATCAAAAACCAGAAAGTCATCTTCTTTTAATAAAAAGGAGACCAGCTGAGTAACGTATGACCATTTAAGGGGGAATTCATTTCTCACAAATCTCACGTGCCGAGATGTTTACGAGCTTCCTTGAGTGAGTGGGTCTGACGACCTTGGGCTCATACAAAATAGTTACAATATAACCAACGCGCCAAGACGTCCACGGACGTTGAGAAGACGCTCATATTAAAGTTTTCCGGGTTTCCTTTTTTGTCGCTAACATAGGAAAGACATTGCACTTAGGTCGCCTCCGAGTCGGACGTATGAATGACGTTCAGATTACGCTGGGACGTAAGAAGACGTCCGAAAACGTTCATATGGATTAAAACGTCACTTCCTAATGTGACGTTTTATTGACGACCCTTTACGAGTGAGTCGGCTCATATCCGAGAAAAATGTCCCAATATAAGATGGTGACTCTAATAATGATAAAGGAATGGTCGTCATTTCGCTGGAGTACAGTGCGAATAGCCAATCAATGAGAAGAAATGATGGGGTTATTTTGGGGCAATTTATGGATTTTTGCCCAATATTTCATTTATTTTCCATGGTAATGTCTGGTGTGATAAATGAAATTATCACTTTTCGGTTGCCATCATATAATTTCATTTTGTATCACTCAACAAGTCGCGAAGAAATCAGGGGAAATGGGAAAACATGTTTATTATTTTGAATATGAAACAAATTTGACAATCATTGCGTGGTCATTGCATACCTGGTTTGCGTCAAAATAATTTACACAAATATTCTCAAAATGACAGTTTTGTGCAATAAATACGGAGTCTAATCCATCACAATTAAATGTGCCAACTTCCTCAATAAATGTTACTCAAAAGTAATGAAAATACATTTGACGCCCGTCTAAAAGGTTCTAGAAAGCCTAGCAATAGATTTGATTAAAATTGCAATAAGTTGCATTTCATTTTTTTCACGCAACAGACAAGTAATGCAAATTGAATTCCAGTTAATGCCTCCTTGAGTCACAAAACAAAGGACATGCAATTTGAAAAAAAAAACAACCTGCAATTTTGATAAAAAAAACACAAAAAGGCTCCCAAGAGATCAAAAAACACAAACTGTTGCTAATGGAATCTAAATCCGGGGTGAAAGACAAAGGATTCGAAGCATGTGCTTGACATTTGTTTTTGAATATTTTCTTCCTTTTTTATGTCTGATGACAAATGTTCCTTAGCGGATTGCATGGGTTGTCGGGGTTTTGTGTTAACCCGAGAAGAATAATGAAAAATTGGAAACGGTAATTGCAATAAAAAAAGAGGAGAGAAGAGTATTCCCGAATACATTAGGAAATATCAAAAGACAGGTGAGGTCTAGGTCCAATGTATGAAATATGTGCGAATCCAAAACAAACTAACACGATGCCGTTCTATACTCCAGACATATACGACACCTTGTAAAGAATCATCCTAAGGCCATTAAACCCCTAGCCTTATATTAATACAGAAAGCAACAGTGTCGCAGCTAGTAGCATCCTTTTTTTACAGAGACAAGCAGTAAAAATGCCAACAACTGTCGTGGGACTAAAACGACCTTTATAGGATGACTCCCTGTCCATCCATATCGCACATGTGTTAATGGCCAGTCTCCCAAGAATCTTCCCACTTGATCAGTTGTCCGCCGACTTCAATGGATGCTTCTTATTCGGGCCTTTGTGAGATTGTACCATGCAACTTGTGTTGTCGCGAATGGAGAAAGAACGTGCCGCCGACGTCGCATTGAAGTCAGTCGTAAGAAGGGCGTTCGTCCGACGTCGGGACGTTAGAGGACGTTTTTTTTAACTGGACCCAAATAAATACGTCCCATCGACGTTATGCCCGAAACTGACATAGTATGAACGACCCTTGCCGAGTGGGTTGTGATGTCTAGCTGCAGGAATGAGTCATCAGCCATAAAAAGAAACGGTTGGACAGTGGGTTGGTTCAAAGTGGCAAGGGTGAAGTATTTATTCTCACAATTTGAAAAAGAGGTCATTTAAAATAGTATCATGATAAGGGTTCTACTGCGACAGTTGTCAAAATGAATCAAAATTAAGTAAAATAAACATCATTGGCTTTATTTTTCCTTTTATTTTATGTATTTGACGTGGTCATCGCATGTTATCTTGGACGCACCAGGACAATTTTTGAGCGGTCTTTCACGGTTCCAGAGGTTGTAAAGCAGCCTCCTTTGGTATTGGGATCGCAAAAGCTTTACGGAAAACCCAATGTTGATTATTATTAACAAAACTAAAGATTGCTTTAATAGAAATAAAGCTTTATCTCTAAGCCACCCCTACCAAAACTCCCCTGAAAACTATATTCCAACAAAACCCCTGATAATCCACAGGTTCTCAGTAGATTCTCTAAGTGAAGAGCAACTCACGAGCTGTTCCCCACAAAGGTGTTCCCCACCCATTCCAGCTGGCTAATGAAGAAGAAACAGCCTAGCTGGCTTGGAAAAAGTGAACATATTTTTGCAAAACTTTTATGTTCAAATTCATTATTTTGTTGTTTTTTCTATTTTAAAATGTGGCGTTAATGCGATTTTTAAAGGATTTGAAAAAGGTGTCGTTGGTTGCCCCTCTCTAAGTCCCTGCTTTTAGTCGTCTGCAACCTTGATATCTAGCTCCCAGTGGTAATGGGCTCCTCTGTTCAACAGTCCGCATAAATGCGCCCGATATTGAGATTTACGAGATGCCCCCCCCCCCCCCCCCTTTTAT
>LQRL01087708.1:0-10196 GCA_001703475.1 Hydroides elegans
ATACATATAAATCAATAACGACAAAGTGGCGGGACAACCCCCGTCTTGCAAAGCAAGCCGTGGCTAATAAGTAGAACCTCGTTAAACTGGACACCTCGGGGCCGGAGAAAACTATTCGGTCTAACCGGTTCTTTGTCAATCAGATAGGTGTTTTATAGTAATCATGGATCTGAGACTTCCAACAATGGCCAAAAATAAGTAACGTAAATAGGTTTCATTATTCTATCGCAATCGCAGGTACGAACGAATCAACAAATTAGTGAACTTTCTAACTCTGTAATAGGTATATTCTTCGAATCTATTATAAAGAAATGGAACCATTAAGGGATATGCCCCAAATAGACTCTGCCCCTTATGAATATCCATTGCAATTTTAAAACAAGTCAAATAATAATACATTCTCTTTCATTGATTCAGGCCCTGGTGTGTTGATTATTCTTATATATAAGTTTGAAATAAGGGATTATATGGTTCCATGTCACATGTCCGAAGGTCCACTTGTCCGAAGGTCCACTTGTCCGAAGGTCCACTTGTCCGAAGGTTCACATGTCCGAAGGTTCACTTGTCCGAAGTTTAATATATCAAAAACGACGTATTTACAAACACTTAAATTTTATGACTGACAATAGAAATAAATCCATATTATCCTGCCCTACCCTTACCCGTCCAATTGAAAGAGATTTATCAAAATTTATCTATACCTCTAGCATCATGACAAAGGTAACAAAAACAACAAATGGAGTATTTAGATGGCAAAAGGCGAAAACCTGTTTACCATATAGTCTATGTAATGTATTGTGTTAAAAAGTGAGAGCAAATAAAAAGACGTCCATGTTCTTCTTAAGCTAGTTTTACTCTGGTTATAATATGCATGCGTTGGGTGTGACGCGAGAAGCGTGGGTCTGGATCTAGAATAGGGGATGATCTCATATGCTACAGTCTACCTACTCGCTCCCTTACTGAGAAGTCGTTATTAAAATTGAACGGACTTTCAATTCTAGAAAACAAGCAAATCTTTCGTAACATTTCCAATAAAAATCGTTATATTTTCAATGAGGTTACACGCACAGATCCAAATACCATCAAACAAGTTGTGTAAGATTTTATCAACCTCAGCCCTTAACTTGGTTGCAAGGTTAAGGATTACAAATATTTCATCTTTTATTTCTACTTAAAATGGCAAATACTGTTCTAGCATGAAAATCAAACCGATCAAAAGTGTTTGGAAGGAGGCTGCGTCCCGAATTTTGATGGAAATATACCCTTTTCAACTTCATTTCTAAGGGATAGACTTTTGATTTCATATTCACGTTGAAAATAAATCCTACAAAAATGTGTAAAGATAATTATATGAAAAATGATTGGTTTGAGTCATACAGTCGTTTCAACCTTTTAATTGAAAAACTCACTTAGTTGTTGATATAGTCTTGGTCACCATGCAAATCTGTGTGAAAACTTGGGAAACTCTCTTCCCATGGGTTGGGGGAGGGTTGGGCAGCCGGTGGGGAGAAAGGTTTATATTTTCAATCAAAATAAATATATTGTTTATCAACGAGTTTCTTCTGATAACAACACCTTCGGACAAGTGAACCTTCGGACAAGTGGACCTTCGGACATGTGAACCTTCGGACAAGTGAACCTTTGGACATGTGAACCTTCGGACATGTGAACAGTCACCGATTATATAGACCCTGGATCCCTACTCCAAAACATGTTCGAACGTGTCTGTTTATGTTTGATTAGGTCTATGTGATGTGGTGCGGAGAATCGCAATCGTACAATAGTTTATTTCTTTGGAAATATGCGGGAGAGCCCTTTTGATATTAGACGTCATTTGCAACACAGCTGTAGACTATAGATCCATGTTTGTGAAATAAGTAGGCTAAGGAGCGGTGTGCGTCAAATAATTACTTATTCAGTTTTCAACATTCGACTTCTATGTGGTAGTATTCTATTATAACATGCCCATGCCCTTTGAGAATCAAGCATATTGGTGAGGTTTAGCAATTTCGGCACAGCTGCGACTTTGCAAAATGGATTCGTATAAAATATAAGAAAATCCTCGATAAACGGAAAATCCAGTTTCAATACCTTCCTTATATGTTAGAGTTGAATATTGTAGAGACGCTGTAAAAATTTGGTTTAAAAGGTATGCCAACTTTTTAAGTAATTAGCGAAAAACCTATGGACACTACAATGGCGCGCAGGCTTAACTTCTCGATTTCTCTAACGTTTAGCGTTTAGCGTTTAACGTTTAAGGGTTTGCAAGATCAGAATATAGCGTGTAACGTTTAGCGTTTAACGTTTAGCGTTTAACGTTTAGCGTTTAGCGTTTGATGAAAGGGCATATAAGAAATTAAGATAAGCACTCACAATGATGTACTTTATATACCCTTTACACATGTAGGTGCTATGGTTTAGCGTTTAGCGTGTAACGTTTAGCGTTTAAGGGTTTAGCGTTTAGCGTTTGTGCGTTTAACGTTTAGCGTTTAGCGTTTGTATCGAGAAGTTGGGAGTGCGCGCCACTGTACTTTGTTTTTTAGAATTTTAGATCGTCTTAACATATGAACACTTTTGGAGGCTGAGTAATTTTATCGATGATAGAATACCTTAGAGAAAGACAGTTTAGAGGCGAGACGATCATGATAAATTCCGCATCTGTGCCTTTTATAATGTACATATTTCATAAATCAATTTGAGTATACAATGATTCGATAAACCCCTTTAAATTACCCCTGATCGAATTAAAGCGTGTTCACGCAAAAAAAAATCCTAAATTTTTGCGTGAACACAGGCGATAAATTGCTATGTTTTTATATAAATGTGGATTTCGAAAATATCGGGTTTCGTGCTTTTTTCGAGCGTTTTCGTTTGCGTGAACACGGCCTTAAGCATTAGGTTTTTTTATCGATATGATGACAAATTTAATATTCACATATGGTATCAATGCCATTGCTCTGCTTTTATAATAAACTTCTAATAGTATGTTTATTAAGTTTATGACTGAATATCAGTCTTTAACCATTTCTATTCAATGCCACAGTCAATTTAACTTATAATTCTTAATCGGCAGATTTTTTCGGGATTGGAGTTCATTTTAAAAGAAATTAGTAAACCCATCAAGTTAAATTTTATCAAATCACGTTCATAATTTGAGGGTGCAATATACATTTCTTTTTTATTGTAATTTGCTTTGCACAAATAGGTGTAACCCCTGCGAAAATTAGGCCTTTTGATTGGATTTAGCCTAAAAAAGCCGTAAACCAAGAGTAGTTATTTTTGTTTAATTATACCTTAATCTGTGAAAATAGAAATTCAAAAGCAAACATGACAATAATAATGTATATTGGAATATATGGAGACATTTGTTTCCAAAATTTGAAACCAAATAACAAATCTCGTATGTGCAGTTTTTCAATGAAACTACGATATTTTCTAAGATTCTGGAAATCTTCCCAAGTGTGCACCAATTAAGAGCAATACCACAAAGTTATAGATATGTCCCCTAAAAACATATAAACTTCTCAAACCATTGTGTAAATTTTTAAAGATAACAAGTGTAAGATAAATAAGTTATAAGCGAAAACTTTATTCTATTTACCAGTATAATAAACTCATTGATGTTACGAAATGTCATTCAAAGTTAACATATCTATTTTAGTGCCACAAGAGGCTATAAAAAATAAGTGATGATAACAGTTATAATTACATTGTTCATTAACGATAAAATTTTATAACTATCATTGACCGGATGAGATTTGATGTGCATTGTCAAAGTCCTCCATTTTGAAATGACTGTGTGCATAGTCTAAATATTATATATAATTAAAATTGTTGATCACATGTCTTTATTTGATATAATGTTATAAGATGCTGCTGAAATTTAAAAACTCCCGTCGCCAGGTCGATGTCGTTCATCGCGGCGAATGCTTATTCAAGTTGAGAAGATATATCTTTATCCTGAAGTTTGAGCATAATCCTCTTCGGATCTGCGCTTGGTCCGCCACTTCTGTTAGCCAATCTTGCCTTCCGGGCGCTCCGCGTTCGGCTCTTGTCAGAGGAAGGTCGTCTCGTCGGTGTCCTCCTACCTTGAGTGTTCCATTTCAACGGCGTTTCTTGTAGTCTTGGGGTTGAAACGTATGGGCGATACGCACGGGGCGCGTAGTTGCCTACGAGTAGTTGCCTAGTTCTCTATCCCATACAGAATATACACGTCTTCACTGACGATAATCAGGTAAAGGTTGTATCGTATCTTTAAATCATGATCTAAATGGATTCAAGATAAAACTATAAAACTATAAATTGCAAACGTAATTAGTGTCATGAATCAATCTCCATCCCAACAAATAAAAAGAGGTCACATTGGGATTCAGAAAATATTTCAAATCGCACAGTATGAGTTCCGTAAGAGAAAAACAGTAAAAAGGCACGTGCGACTCAAAACGCAAGTTAATGCAACTTCCCGCAAAGGACTGTAGAAAGTGGGATAGCGCAACCACGTTGCCACAGATTATATTGTATAGTTATTTTTTAAAAATAGTTAATGGTATGATAATTACGGACATATCACATATCTAATTTCACGTAAAATATACATGTATACTGCCTCATACGTCTATAACATGAGGTTATGTTTCGACGGATCATTAAATGGGATGTGGTCTTAATGAAATATGGATCTATTCTCAGATCTCTCTCAAAAGTATATCCTGGTGTAATACGTGATACATCTAACGATTGGTTCGGACAAACTAATTGACTTTCACAAACGTCTCGTGAAACATGTTGGATTAACACGTGTCTATATTAAATGCATGTTATCTGTCTGGATTTCTAGGGTGGTTTTTTTATCAATGAAAAAACTTTAAGATGGATGAACAATTTCATCATCTAAGCTATTATATAATCGTGAATTCGAACCGGCTACTTGTCGTATGATAGCTATAAATAATCATTTTTAATGCAATTACGGATATTATAATTACTCCTTAATCAAGAGTTAATAAATTGAATTTGCGAGGTATGTGTAGATTCATTAATCATAATTCGATGCTTATAGCTCATATACAACCGAACATAATTTATTTACAGTTTCTCGTACACTGGCCGATTTTTTAATAAATACAAGATCCGGCTTCCTGTTTTGAACATCGTCATCCGTGCGAAGTTTGAACATGAAGGTGCGTTGCAGCAACGTCGCGTTAGGACCTGACGTTGAGAGGAGGTCGTCATTGAGTCATATTAAAAGTTATGGATTGTTTTGACGTCGAATAAACGTGATTATGAACGCAGAGAATAGAAGAGACGTAAATGCAAAGTAATTCTTACGTCAACAACGAAATTTTACGACAGCAAAAGTGTCATCGGGAACCATACGACAACGTTTTTTTAAGCAAGGCTTTGATATGCAAACACTTATATTACATAAAAAAATACACGATTACTCATAGCTTGATGTGTTTTCTCTTGAAATTCAAAAATCATTTTAATAAACATACTTTTAATAGAAACCCTCCATTTTGAGCTCATAAAAGTATGCTTTTAGCACTATACACGCTAAGTTGATGGATTAAATAATAAAAAATACATCACAATTTTTGCACAACATAATCAGTTACGTCATGATCCACAGCGTTAGTCAAATCCAGCTCTCTCGGTACTCTTGGAACCGCAATAAATATCAACCAATCATCAATCACTCAAAACTGAGCTCGATTTTCGAGAGGTGTTATATTTTCTCCGACATTGTTACAACCGACTTATTGTATATATGGATTTGCTGTTGAAAACACATAAAATACATAAAACAACTTGTGTGTGAAATAGAATTGCCTTTTTGTGATATCATATTAATTAGAACTTGAATATAAAATGTAAGTATTGTCATATATTTGTTATGTTGATGAATATTAACTCTATTCGGTATTTCCCTATCGACTTATTTTGAGAAAATATTTTTTTTTGTGAAAATGAATGTAGTTTATATCTCAGGATGAATAGGAATGGATATGTTAACTCAATTTTGGCCATTTTCGAAATTTCAATTTCCTTTTAGTGTACCTTTTGGTTTAGTGGCCCAACACCATATCATGTAATATACTGCTCAAAACAATTAAAGGATCAGATTTGAGGGTGCGGCTGGTCTGAGAAAAACTAAATATTTTTTTGAAAAACAATTTCAAAAGTACAGACAGATACATGTGCCTATATGTGTTGCAAAAAACCCAGATATTGAAACTCTTACCAGCATTTATTGTCCAACAAACACGATACCCCCAAAATCAAAATGATAAATCCGATCGAAGAAAATTAACAATGTGAATAAAAATAACAACAGCTCACTTAAAATGTTCGAAATGAAAACTTAGTAGCTGGTATGACCACATCCAGCCTCTAAATACCCCGGGCCATGCTGAGTATCAACCTACGAACACTTAGCTGAGGCATAACCTCTCATTCCTCCATGAGTGCCTGAGGTATCTCCGGTAGTGTCTGTGGAGGTTGTTCGCGCTTTCTGATGCGTCTTTCCATAAAATCGCAACAGTATTTGATGATAATCAAATCTTGCCACCCTCTGGCTAGCTCATTACCTCGATTCCGGCCTCCTTGGTATATCCTTGCACCACGCGAGCAACATGGGGACATGCATTAGCATGCATTAAAACAAATTCATCACCAAATGCACCATCAGAAGGTCGAACAAAAGGTTCGACAATGTAGTCCAGTGATCTTATTGCAGTCAATAACCCTCCATTAATGCCATGCAGCTCGGTACGACCATTGAAGCAAAAACCCTCCTTTACCATGACTGACCCTCACACGTATAGGTCATATTGCATATTGTTACCGTCATCAAAGCGCTCTCCCTGGTGCCTCTAGACTCGCATACGTCGATCACATGTCGAAATGTTGAACCTGCTCTGGGCCATGAACAGTACTGCACGCCAGTGGCGTACATGCTTCCCTACATGGTCCAAGGCATATGCAATACGGGCGCCGTGGTGTAACTGAGTCAAAAAAGGGGGCAAAGCTGACATTCTTGCTCCCTTATTGTCCTTGCCCCAGTCGATTCTGTGTCGTTTGGTCGGAAAATTGCACAACGGTACCCCGTCAAAAGTCCATTTCGATCGGTCGCGCAGTAGCGACGCGGTTGCGAAGTGCATTTAAACAATAAAGCGGTCTATCTGAGGTGTCTCCATGCGATAAACGCCTTGTCTGGGTCTTCGCTTATATCCAGAAGTCTCCCAGAAACGTGTCAAAATGAGCAAAACCGACAATTTGAGAAATATCGAAACGTTTAGAAACCTGGCGCTGAGAATGCCCATTCTCCCATATTTTTCCAATTCTTGCAGTATAATGTTCACCTAAATTTCTTAGAACTGCATAATTTTGTTCTGACAAATACACAAACCCGTAATTCTGATAAAAAAATGACATAATGACAGAATACTCCATAAAACAAAAGCATTATAAAACCCGGTTGATATAAAAAGTCATTCTTGAAATGAGGGTACCGTGACCTATCAAATGTTAAACACCTTCCATATTGTTCTATAGAACTTTTATTCAAATTAATTTATTTAAGTATAAACAAGGAACAATCTATACAAAAATTGAGACCAAACCCTGTCCAGGGAGGACGTACCCACCAATCCTTTCCCCGATCCTTTAATTGTTTTGAGCAGTATATATAGTCTACATGTACTTTTTACACATGAGGGAATACACATATAATTACACAAAAGATAAAAGGATTCCTTAATCCTGGAATCGCAATGTATTCGTTTTTCAAAGAATTCACCTATCCAAAATGTGTTTTATCCTTGGTAAGGGTAAGCGTATAGCTTTCATGCATTCATCATTAAGTTTGTACAAATATTTTCGATATATATAGGATTCACATAGGTCTTTAAATGTACGGTCATCCTCTTTTGGAATTATTCCGCGATTCTTGCAAAATTCAAAGAAAATAAGGAAACTATACTGTCGCTCGATTTACTATAGTGTTCTTTGAGTATTGCAGTGATCGCAGAAAAAAAATCCACTCGAACCTGACCACACCCTATGACATATCATTTTGTTCCATAATATTGATATGCTGTATTTTCCATGTCAACTTCACAGAATAAGTGCACAATCTCTGCATGATCGAGGATGATATCAGCTATTGGAACCATGAAACCCACATCAGATCCCTACGAATCACATTCGTTGATGAAAAACGGCGAACGGAAATTAAACGAAAAGCAATGCGACGAAAAGGAAACTCAAGATTCGGAGGAAAGGGAAACTTGGGGTGCGAAGGCGGATTTTCTCTTGGCTTTGATTGGATTTAGTGTCGGACTCGGCAACGTATGGCGGTTTCCGTATTTGTGTTACAAGAATGGCGGAGGTAGGAAATCATTTTATGTTTTACGCGGCGCTAAAGTATTACTTAATTTATATCGTTCAAAAAAGTCGCGGATCCAGGAAAAATGGCGCCAATAGTATAAACAATCGAGCCCTAACAGCGGTTGCCATTTTTTATGGTTTCTAAGTCTACACAAAACCTCATCATGACCTCATATGAGCTGATTTAGGTCACCATGAGCCCATGATGATGATTTGTATAGACTGGGATAACTTATAAGAGCGAACGGAGGACTCCGCATCTGGATTAATGATAGGTCTAGTGGTATTGTTTGTATAGTTTAAATATTTTTAAACGAATGGTTTACATATCGAACTCTTGTTACTGAAATTTCGGATGTATATTTATATGCATTTTAGCTTGTATCATTTGAACTTGCATTTCAAAATTGAATTCATTGAAGTATCCTTTCAAAATATTTTTATTTTCAGTTTTAACGAAATTCTATCATGATAAGATTGTTTCTCTTCAGGTGCGTTTTTGATTCCTTATTTCCTCTGTGTCTTGATCGGTGGAATACCGCTGCTCTTTTTGGAAATCAGTCTAGGTCAGTTTATGTCAAGAGGTGGCATTAACGCCTGGGCAATTTGTCCGCTCATGCAAGGTAGGCATTCACATAAAGAATAATCGTATTTTGTGATAAATATATAAGATAATTATGTTAATTGACTATTAACGCCTGGGCAATATGTCCGCTCATGCAAGGTATATATCTAAGGAGGCTGGCCACACTGGAAGCTTTTTCATGTCTTTTTTCTTCACAAACCTGTCCTTATGGTAAACCAAAATCAACGAGCGGCTAGGACGCTTTTCCCCGCGTCTTGAGTTTCCCGTAGGAATCACATTGAAAGACAGCTTTGATGGAAAATAAAGCAAGAAAAAGCTTCCAATGTGGCCAAGCCCTAATTCGGCATTTAGTAGATACTGTTTGAATTCTGGAGGCATATAATCTAATATCAAATCATAATGTGATAAATATAAAACATAATTAAGCCAATTCTAAAGTTGAACGTAATATTGTTATTAATGTATCAAGGATTGGATTTGACATCCAAATGGCCAAGCTTATGATTATGCATTCATATGCTCATATTACATATGAAAGTTATAAAGATGTGTGTGTGTTTAATTCGTCACTTTTTCCAATCTTGAATAATTTGATAATTAGGTCATTTGATAAGTTATTTTTGCGCTTGAAATTAGGCTGCAGTTACATAATTTGCAAGCTGCGATTTCGGATGTGAGACAATTATTGTTTTTCTTTGTAAATGAAATCGCAACGAGAGACAGAATAATCCTTGCGATTTCCCAAACAAAACAAAAACAGTGAAAATAGCGAAGTTGCAGCATGTGATTTATGTAACCGCACTCTCACAAGGAATTTCTCAAATTGTTTGTGAATCAAGTGTATATTTTAGCTCTACTTAACCGATGTTTCATTGTGATAAGAAGAAGCTTCAACGAAATCAGAATACATTAAAATATAATTTATCTAACATAGAAGTCTATGAGTTTTCAATTTTCGCCAGGTGTTTTCTAATTGTCGCTTTATGTGCTTTTTAAGCCGTTATTCATTGTTTTATCGAGTATTGAATAACTTGCTTATATAAATGTAGGTGTTTGTATTCTTAAGTATATAAAAACATTGAAATTGTTAAAAAATAAAAAAAAACTTAATGTTTTGCAGCTAAGATTATGGCATATACGCCTAACACATGTGTGACATAAACGCAATAAGTCGATTCATTCTGAACAGAATCCCCCCCCCCCAAAAAAAAAAAAAAAC
>LQRL01087722.1:0-16580 GCA_001703475.1 Hydroides elegans
CCTCGAAAAATTACCGACCCAAAATCGAATCTACCGAGGCAGAATTCAGGTACCCTCGAAAAATTACCGAGGCAGAATTCTGGCTTATGCTACACCCTGGTATTGCAGCAGTCATTATTAAAAGTAATACAAATCGCCCATTTCTTCCCATCATTTTAACCATTTAATGCATATAAAGAAAGCCCTTTTCGATATAAAAATGAAAACTTAGTTTATAATTCAATAAATTGTTTACTCTCGTTATGACTCACATTGAAAGTTCAACTCACTTCTTTTAAACAAAACTTTCATCTCAATTTTCTTGAGCGAAATGCTTAACTTAGGAAGCAAGAGCGAATGGGTTAACTCATTGATCTAGAACAAAACGTTTTACTTACCTTGGCCAAATGTCCGACTCATTAAGCCCTTTTTTTAATAATCTCCTTTTAGATCACTCCTAGTATGGGAATGACTAAACCATCGATTTGAAATTGCAATCAATAATTTCTAACACAAAAGCTATAATTTCTAACACAAAAGCTATGGGGAATGAAATGCTCTACTCACTAATCAAAGCAAAACGTTGAACTCATTCACAGTCACATGCTGATTCATATCCACATGATAAATTGTATGACCATATCAATTAAGGGTATCTTTAATTATCCCCCGTGAAACGGAGGGATATGGGGTTGAGCGTGTCTGTCCGTCTGTCTGTCTGTCCGTCCGTCCACCTTGACATAGGGTAGTTTGTGCACACGAGTTTGGTATGAAGGAATAAAGTTAGAGCTTTCAAATGTTATACACGTATAAATCAATATCTGAAGTTGTGCCTCGTCAAGGTTTCATCTAGATCGATTGAAAATTGTCGATTCTGGTGCACTTTAAAAATGGCCAATTTTTAATTTTTTTTCAGATGCCAAGCACTTTGTGCACGCGAGTTTTGTATGAAGGGATTGAGTTAGAGCTTTTAAATTTTATACACGTATAAACCAATGTCTGAAGTTTGGCCTCGTCAAGGTTTCATCTCGATCGGTTGAAAATTGTCGATTCTCGAGCCTTTGAAAAATGGCGAACATTTCATATTCAGTTGAGGAAATGTGGGTGATAATATAAGATGTAATCCTTTTAATATTTGTGTATACGGAAGAAAGTCACCATATGTCCTGGCTTTGCGAGTTGCGAAGCAAGAATTCACTGTCATCATAGTTTCATGTCCATCCGTCTCGAATTTTCGTCAATGATGGAACAAGCTGTGGATGAATTAAGCTAGAGCACACTTTACAAAACAGCCAACTATTGAAGTTGTGCCTCGTCAGGGTTTTATGTCGATCGACCACAAATATTCAAAATGACAGAATATATTGAACGAATGAAGCTGGAGCTCGTCGAGTTTGACGGATAAAAAAATGTTGGCCGTCTGAACTTATAGCATAGATAATGATTGTTCGTGTATTGTGCTGTTGTGAGGACTACGTTGCGAGGAAGAATATTTAATAAAACAGTGTGATGATAACGTTGTGAGAAATACATTTTGAGAAAGTCGTTGTTAGAAAGATGTGACAAAGACGTTGTGAGAAAGACGTCATGAGAAAGTCGTTATGAGAAAGTCGTGTTTAAAAGACGTTGTTAGAAAGACGTTAAGGGAAAGACGTTGTTAGAAAGTCGTTGTGAGAAAGACGTTGTAAAAAAGACGTTGTGAGAAAAACTTTGAGGGATAGATACTGTGGGAAAGACATTGTAAGGGGAAAGTGACATTTATTAATTAATTGAGAAAGTCGTGTTTAAAAGACGTTGTTAGAAAGACGTTAAGGGAAAGACGTTGTTAGAAAGTCGTTGTGAGAAAGACGTTGTAAAAAAGACGTTGTGAGAAAAACTTTGAGAGAAATATACTGTGGGAAAGACATTGTGAGGGGAAAGTGGTTGTAAAAAAGACGTCATGGGGACAACGTTGTGAGAAACACGTAAAATGACGTTGTGAGATAGACATTGTGGGAAAAGACATTGTGAGAAAGTGGTTGAGAGAAAGACTTTGTTAGAAGGTCGTTGTGAGAAAGACGTTGTAAGAAAGACGTTGTGAGAAAGACGTTGTGAAAAAGACGTTGTGGGTAAGACATTGTGAGAAAGTGGTTGAGAGAAAGAAGTTGTGGGAAAGACGTTGTGAGAAAGACGTTGTGAGAATGATGTTGTGAAAAGACATGGGTAGAAAGTCGTTGTTAGAAAGACGTTGTGGGAATGACGTTGTGAGAAAGTTGTTGCGAGAAAGACGTTGTAATAAAGACATTGTGAGATAGATACTGTGGGAAAGACATTGTGAGGAGAAAGTGGTTGTGAGAGAGACGTTGTGTGAAAGACGTTGTGAGAATGATGTTGTGAGAAGATGTTGTGAGAAAGACTTGTGAAAAAGCCGTTGTAAGATAGACATTGTGGGAAAGACATTGTGAGAAAGTGATTGTGAGAAAGACGTTGTGAAAAAGACGTTGTGAAAAGACATGGGTAGAAAGTCGTTGTTTGAAAGACGTGAGAAAGACGTTGTGGGAATGACGTTGTGAGAAAGTCCTTGTGAGAAAGACGTTGTAATAAAGACATTGCGAGAAAATTGTTGTGAGAAAGAGGTTGTGGGAAAGACGTTGTTGGAATAACGTTGCAGGAAAGAAGTTGTGAGATAGACGTGACAAAGGCGTTGAGAAAAAGAAGTTGTGAAGAAAAACGTTTTGAGAAAGACATTGTGAGAAAGTCGTTGTGAGAAAGACATTGTAGGAAAGTCTTTGTGAGAAAGTCGTTATGAGAAAGACGTTGTTAGAAAGACGTTGTGAGATAGACGTTGTAGAAAAGCGTTGTAAGAAGGACAAACAAATATCACCTTCTATTTCTAATTGACCTATAGTATTAATTAAGAATATATATTGCATAGGCTTGGGGCTTTGCATCTGATGCCTTCGTTTTCCAAAGCTGACCTTGGTAAATTATATAATTATTGACAGTTCACGGGGGATCGAAGGCCTTTAGCCTCTAGTTTTTGACGGCCGAACAACAGGGCAAAATACTTACCCTGAAAAATAATGGGTACAAGTATGCTTACCCATAACTTGTCAGGGCAAGTATACTTTCCCTAGTTAAAGTATACTTGCCCTAACCGAAAAGATACCCTGTTATATATACATTCAATCATGTTTATCCCCCGTGAAAACGAGGGGATATAGGGTTGAGCTTGTCCGTCTGTCTGTCTGTCCGTCCGTCTGTCTGTCCTGCTTGATATTGGGTACTTTGTGCACGCGAGTTTGGTATGAAGGAGTTAAGCTCGAGCTTTCAAACTTTATACACGTATAAACCAAGGTCTGAAGTCGTGCCTCGTCAAGGTTTTATCTCAATCGGTGAAAATTGTCGATTCTGTGGCATTTTTAAAATATATCGATTTTAAACTTTTTTTCAGATGCCAAGCACTTTATGCACGCGCGTTTGGTCTGAAGCAATTGAGCTATAGCTTTCAAATGTTATACACGTATAAACCAAGGTCTGAAGTCGTGCCTCGTCAAGGTTTTATCTCGATCAGTTGAAAATTGTTGACTCTGGAGCACTTTGAAAATTGTCGATTTTAAACATTTTCTTCCTGATGCCAAGCACTTTGTGCACAAGAGTTTGGTATGAAGTAATTGAGCTAGAGCTTTCAAATTTTATTCTCGCATAAACCGAGGTCTGAATTCGTGCCTCGTCAAGGTTTTATCTGGATGGGTCGAAAATGGTCGATTCTGGAACACTTTAAAAAGTAGCGAAAAGTTCATATTCAATTTTTTAGATAAGTGGTATGATGTTCTTTCTTCACTTGTCTTGTCAGCTGCCCTCCAAAAACATTGTGCGTGTGATTTTATAAGCAATCATGCTTATATAAGCATATTTATAAGCAATTATGCTTATATCAGTATATTAATCGGCAAATTAACAGAGATGTGTTAACACTTATCTGGAGAGCCTGGTGCATTTGGAATTGGCTTACAAAAGTAATCGTGCTTATATAAGCATATTTGCTATGTAAGTTAAATGATATGTATGTTTCACTGGCCCTGTCAGCTGCGTCTCAAAAGTATCTGGGGTGTGCTTATATAAGCAATCATGCTTGAAAATTGTCGATTTTCGAGCACTTTAAAAAGTAGCGAAAATTTCATAGTCAGATGAGGAAATGTGGGTGATAATATAAGATATCATCATTTAAGGACGTGGTATGTGCTTATATAAGCAAATATGCTTATATAAGCATATTAATTTTTAGGTAAGTGAAATGATGTTCTTTCTTCACTTGTCTCGTCAGCTGCCCTCCAAAAACATTTTGAGTGTGATTTTATAAACAATCATGTTTATATCAGCATATGTATAAGTAATCATGCTTATATCAGCATATTAATCAACAAACTAATAGAGAATTGTTAAAACCTATCTGGGGAGCCTGGTGCATTTAGAATTGACTTACAAAAGTAATCGTGCTTATATAAGCATATTTGCTATGTAACTTAAATTATACATTGGTTTCACTGGCCTTGTCAGCTGCGTCTCAAAAGTATCTGGGATGTGCTTATATAAGCAATCGTGTTTGTATAAGTATAATTTAATGTGATGAAATCATCGTTTTGCTTCACTGGCCGTGTCAGTTGCCCCTGAAAGCATTTTGGATGTACTATTTGAGTTTGTGCTTATAAAAGAATATTTTCTTCAATTTATAAATTGAGGTTACTTTTGCCAACTGGTCTCGTCAGTTCAAGAGATTTCTTCAGAAAGAATTGATTGGTGATGCAAGATGTTACTCTGTTTTTCTTTCATCATATGATCTTGTTAATTCGCAAAGTAGTTCGTTATTTCCAAGGTTAATTTTAGTAAAAACTGACCATCTTGCATCTAAGAATTGTTGAAGTTAACGGGGGATCCAAGGTCACTGACCTTCTAGTTTGATTAGCGTTTTCAAAAATATATCACATTTTGTTAATAGGCAGTACAAGGAGCAGTTAACCCAAGTAGTTGATCAAATGGGAGAGGCATCCGCAAAGGTTAGTTTTTCTTAACATTTTCACCCCCCGTAAGTAAAAAAAGAGGGATGCACTTGTGAACCCCACATCTTTATCAATTAAATTGATTAAAGGTCATATAGCTTACAGTCAATGGTTATAGGTGTCCAACGTCTAGGTTTCAGAAAACATTTCTCGTAATAACAGGCATTTGAGGTTCGCGAAATTTGCGTTTTCCCCCTGCATTGATGAATGACTTTTGAACGCCATATCAATGGAGATATTTGAAGCATGTTCTCATTTATATAGCGTCTAATGAAGGATCATAGAATCTGGTCTTATAGATCTCTATCAATGGAGAGGTGTTTTTCATTCTTGTTCATTTATTAAATTACAACCAACCAGAAATATTTTGTTTGCTTGTGACAGTAACCTACACTGCTTTCTGACAGCATCTAGTTTCATACTAGAATTCATTGTCATGCTCTATATATTCAAGTGCAGGTTATCTTGAGTTGATACGGTGAGATGAATTGCCATCAGTTTAAACAATAATGTATTTGTTTGGTCGTCAGTACATTTAAAGGATCTTAAACTGAATTTTCATTGTAATGCCTTTACTATATTCTGATAGGCACAAGGATTGCGTGGTGCAATAACAGCGGCCGATAAAATGAGACACACCGATCAGATTCTATACGTTATCAAGGAGGCTATTTCGGGTGAAAAGTAAGAAACTTATATTATTATTGAAAAAAAAAACATTGAATAGAATATAAATACAAGTAACTTTAAGGGTAAATGACAGCGTTAGCTCTTATGTTTTTGAATAAAAACAACTCCTTTAATAAAAATTCGCGTCAAAGTACGGAATATCACTTCTTATATTCATATTTTCGATTTTTAATATGATTATAAAGATTTGATTCTATGATAGTTATTACAAATCAAGATTGAGTTTTATTTATAAAAACAGTTCTCGCGGATGCGTCGTTGGTATTCTGAAGATCGGCCACAAGAAACTGTTCGTCTACGATGGGAACGGAATGCAGCATGAGGTGGAGCCACTCTGTGTGCTCGACTTTTACGTACATGAGTCGCGTCAACGCAAGGGCTGTGGGAGACGGCTCTTTGATTTCATGTTGCAGGTAGAAGATCAAGTGCTTATGTGTCTATTTCTCTTATGTTATTGGTCTGACTGTCCTATTTACTTGAGAGCTATGGCTATATATGATATCGAAATTTTGATTAGTTTTTGACTGATACTAAGCGTTTCCTTATGTTTTCTTCCTCATTGTGTAATTCGATAGTAACCATGGGATTAACTAATAATATAGCAATATTCAAGTTGAATTCTTGTAGATTTTTATAGGATTTCCCCTTGATAAAAATGAATTTGTTTCATTTTAACTACAAAAACATGTAAAACATACTCGCATGCTCATATGATATCTTATTTTAAATGTTGAGGAACCGATATAGTATTTCCTTTCTCACAGGACCAGCACATCAAGGCCCAGCACATGGCTGTGGACAGGCCGTCGCACAAGTTCTCGGCGTTCCTTCAGAAACACTATCAGCTCAAAGCCACGATCCCTCAGGTCAACAACTTCACCATCTTCACTGGCTTCTTTCAGGGCAGGAACAATAAGAACAGTGCACGCGGTGAGTTCTTAATGTCCGTTTTGATTAGCCTACATGTATATATGCACCATTTTTAATAATTTGAATATTTGTTAGGTGATCTTGATTTACATTCATTCTGAGTTCTTAATGTCCGTTTTGATTAGCCTACATGTATATATGCACCATTTTTAATAATTTGAATATTTGTTAGGTGATCTTGATTTACATTCATTCTGCTGCTAGACATCGATAAACATGGCTTCTATTTTTCATACGATTGTTTTCTCAATAACTCGTTAATTAGTATATCTTGATACTCTACTTTGGGGATGGGAAATTTATATTATTGGAGTTTTGTGGAATTGATTTGATGTGTAGAGGCGAGTATCTGAGTTCAATGAGAAAAGTCCAGGGGCAATGTGATCTGGACATCTGTCGCGTGTATTCGGTCGTGTGGCCGCGATTGATTTGCAACTATATGTTCTGGTTTTGTATTTACTTTCAGGAAATGGACGCAAAACACGTTTGTTTTTATATAATCGTAAGTTCTAAATAGTGTCATTGTTTAAGACGTTTGTTCGTTGGTAATATTTTGTTGGATTACAAAATGCCAAGGTTCTGTTGTAACCTGTTGCTATGTGACCCATGTTTAGTTATGTCAATACCTGCTATTTATTTCCTTATTTTATCAAATAATCATATTTGATTATTAATGTAGCGCAGATGTTTTACATGATATGACTATTTTCACGTGAATTCATATTATATTTTCAAACCAAATTTAATATGTAATCGCAAGAGTCATCATCATATTTGAAGTTATTCTACTTTCAATTGCCAGCTTTATGAACCATTGCATGCATTTGCTCAAAGTTATGTCTTCTGTTGTTTAGAATCGTAAAACATGTATTTACTTCGGGTTATACTGTATATGTGTAGCGCAATTGTTAAAGGAACCTTCCATCATTTGGCTTAGCCACTGACCCTGATATTTTAAAGATTTCTATAACTGTCCCGTGTTCTTTGTTACCGGGTATACTGATTTTACCATGTGTTCAACCTTCGTTTTATAGTTATGTTTTTATTTACCGTTATTTTTGGGAATAATGCAAACTTCTGTTTTTTTTACGCGACGAAGCAAAGTGAAATTTCACAAAAAGTTGTTATCTCTAAGTTGTTATCTCCACCCTGCCGCAGAATAACAACTGTTATGATTGGAAACATAGGCTAATATTTCAATGATATAAAGTACTGTTCAATGGGATCATGTTTCACTGATATTCCGTTTATTGTTTTCAAGATATCAAACACTTATGGACAACTAGACTGATTAAGGTATTATCAGTACATTCATGTTTTAAAGTATTTTTTCCATGTTATGTTTTGAAAAAACAAATGACTGAACGTATGGATCATATTTTCCTTATAGGGGTTGCCGAATCTTTCTTATGTAAATACATAAATTAATATATTTTTTTATACTATCTTGATAGGTTCCAACTCGAACGATTATAAACCGCCAGCAAATCTACAGCAACAGGTTTGCTTTGACATTTTTATTCCTAAATAGAAAAACATCACAAGAGTCACTTTCCATTGCAAAGTTTGTTTTGTAACATACATGTATATGTGGAACTATTCTTTTCACATCCTAACTATATTATATATAAATTATTGCATCATTTTCTGTATCTGGAAATTCATATGTTGTGTAAAAAATAGTCAACAAATTATATCAAACATAATATTAAACAAGTATATTTCCGCAATAGAAAGACGCCTTGCAAAACGTAACGGCACGTCCAAGTCACGAAACTCCAAGCTCGACCGCTAATGCTGGCCCAACCGTACAAAGCCATCTCTCTAGTACGGGACACGCCCCAGGAGGAGCAACTGCCCCCTCTGGTGGGGGACATATGCCGGGGGCACCGTAAGTTTATTTTTTCAGAAATCACTCTTTCTTTCAATTTTTAAGTTGTAAAGCGTGGATTTAAACGTTTAAGTGTTAAAATAATAAAACCTTTAATGGGGTTGTAGGTGTATGGGCCTTTTAAATCTATTCAGTTATCTGAGTTTGACTCAGCTCATTGGTTTATAAATCAGGCGCAGTGCGTTGGCCGGCAAGCATGCCCTTTATAGTCGCCACCAGTTGAACCCGACATCTCCTCTCCCCGGCATAGGCTCCTCAAAACAGTCATCTGCCAATTCAATGTATGGGCGAAAAGGTAAAATCATTATTGCAAATAATTCTCAACTGGCTTTTATAAGGGAATCTATTAAAAGTTTTAGAAAGAAAAAACATCGTGCCATAGTAAAGAAGAATATATGAAGAAATATCATGTATATATGTATATCAATTATATAATTTAGCTTAAATATTTGGTCATTTGACTATTTCTTTTAAACCGTTTTATCCTTATCCATTTTAGTGCCCTCGCCGCCACATCCGGTTGGCCAGAACCCGAGTGCCTACCAAGACCGACGCGGCGGCCATCTCAAAATCCCCACCAGCAGTGAATATACCAACCAAGCTATAGCCCAAATGGCCCAGGGCAACCAGGAACAGACTATGAATAAACCACTTGCCAACCACCAACAAAAGAACCAACCATCTTCGCAAGTTGGCCATCGGCCTAAGAGTTTGAATCAAGCGCAAAATCAACAAGGCATTCAACCTAGTAGCAACACAGACACTCAGTCAGCCTCACGACCTAATAGTTTAGTTGCGCCTGGCGCTCATAAAAACGGAGTGCGAAGTAATCTTAATGCATATGAGAAACAGATTCTTGCGATGCAAAACGGCCCTGCAGTGGAATCTGCTAGAAAGTAAGATGAAGCAATCTCTTTCATTGGATTTTATTTTGATCTTTATCTTTTTCTTAATCTTTCGCTATGCTTTTGTCTTTGCATTGTCTACTTTCATCAAGGTTTCCATTAATCTTTACCGTCCTAAATTACATAAGTTGCATTATTCAGCCATATTCCAGTAGGACACATCGCTTATCAACTCTAGATTAATATCTTTGATCGGGAAATTAAAAAGTAAAAAGAGTATAAACAAAATAAGTTAATCATATATATTATCTCGTTTTGTAGAGATGTGCTACTGCCAACCCACTTCACGCCTTACGCGGACCTGAAGCTTCCGCCACCCGATCCCTACGCACGGCGCACACCCAGTCACGGTCCCGCGGTCCCCGGAAACACGAATTGGAACGTCTTGGGAGTCGTTAACGCACAACAGCCGGCTACCGGGTACGCAAGTCCGCATCGCTTCAAAGACACGCGGCCCTGGTGACCTTGGGAAGCACCTGTTCAATGTTATATTATAACCTTGGAGACCTTAACCGATCAGGGTCGAACGGTTTTGATGGGTGTCTCAGATTCCATGTTGTTTGGTGAAGGAAGCCTACATCAGAAACACGCGACCGCTTCTATGGAAAGGAATGCATATGATATGTGCTATTGATGCTTATAAACGTTGGTGATCTAAGACACCTGGTCAATTTGGCCTTCATCTGCAATTTCATTTTCATGGATTACGCAACCGTGGCCACCTCAGTGCGTTCAAATGCAAGCGACTTTGGACACCGATAACATTGGAGATTATTAATTGCTGTTAAAACTTAATTTGCTTGTTTTTGATTGCCAATTGTTCAAGAGTTTTAAATCAAGTCGCAAATTACTTATTATTTATTTTAATTACATGCGTGTATATATCTTTGTTGCATAATGCCTATACTTTGTGCCTTCACCATTTTTCTTTTGATTCAATTCTTGAATCTCGTAATGTTATACTTGTCTCAGGTGTAAATGTAGATTCCGTCCATATGTCCATGTATCTGCAAACATAAAACAATTACTATATTGAGATTTTCAGTGATAGTCTTCGCAAGTCGTTTTTTATGCAACCGTTTCGCCGCTATTGATTCATGAATATAAATAAAAATCGAGGTTTGAAGAACTGCGTTTCAAGTAAGTTAGTCCAGCTGGCATGGACCGTAGATGATAAATACGAAGTATAGAGATTGAATTCTAGATACACGGGCCATGTATATAGTTAGTAAAATATCAGCCTTTAAATTTTTGCCTTTTCCATTTTATAATATGTTGCACAAATTATATAAATTTCGTATTCTTGATATAAATTGAATGTTTCAATATTAAATTTTATTTAAGCCCAACAACATTAGCATGATAAAATCACATTCTTCTGAAATACTACTGTTATTATCTGCAATCTTTTCGTTTACGAAAAATGCAGGTATTGCGATCGCTTCACTTTTGAGGGCCAACAACCCCTTCTGTATTGTAGTACCTTTTTCTATATGTTAAAAACGTAATAGCACTATAATATATATATGAGTGTATTGCTAATACACTGAATATGGAGAATAGGTGGTTTAGAATTGTGACATTATATATTTTAATAACATTATTTAGATTTAAAAGCCATCACCTCTTAAAATTAATGCATTTACTTTTGTCCCGCTGAAAACCACTATAAAGGCCTTTCGCGTTGTGATTCGTTACGCAATCAATTAATGTACAAAAGGGGTGGAGCTTTGGGAATGAGTGACAGCACTCTATTGATGTAGGGTTGTGCATGAGTAGAATGCGCTGCTAAATAAGTCACTGTGACTCATAATCAATAATATCTGTGTCGAGTCCCTATATTAACGTTTTTATTTTGAAAGTGGAGGTGCAGACCGCAAAACAATATTAAATCAAGATTGGAAATTGAATATTAACTAAACTTTTTCATATATATATATACCAAAACATGTAAATCTCTCTATAATAAGGAATTTCCGTAACAGAGTCTTTGATTGCTTTCCACTTATATAATTATTTAAACATAAGATTTGTTGTATAAAACTGGGTTATTATGTAATAAAAAGAGCACATCACGAACCGTTCCCTAAAAAAATATATTACCATCGAATTCTTACCCGGAATTTTTTGAAAATACATTCAATCTTGGAGAGTGGAGGGGTAGGAGGAACACCTTTGTTTATTTTTTTACAATAATCAGTGACAGTAATTATTTTGAAATTCGATAAACTTGCTTGCATTATTTGATTAACTGTTATTTGCATGATATGATAGGTAGTTTGCTTCTATTTAACATTGAACTTTTTCGCAAAAAGTGTTCCGTTTCAGACCAAGCTGGATAGAAAAGGCGAAACAGCCCAGCTGGCTTGGAAAAAAGTGAACACCTTTTCGCAAAATTTAAATGTTCAAGCACCAATATTTTGTTGTCGTGGGATTTCCTTCATTTAATTCTACCCATTAAAATAGACATGGTCTTAAATTGTATCATTGGTTGCTTGAATTTTAAACTAGTTTTGATAAAATTTTATTATTGATTGTCTGAATCAATGAAACCTATTTTTGTCATATAGAAAATATTTTTTAAAAATATAAAGGAAAAGATTGCAGATAAATTGTACTCTACGAGTATTAGATCATCTAGTTTTTTTTCATAACGCTTTGTTAATAGTCGTTATCGGATGGCTAATCAGATAAGTAATTTCTTACAATGCATATAAATATTTAAATATTTTTATTTTCATCATGCTCATCTTATCATGTGGTGAATGTATGTTATGTATTGTTATATTTTGTATTCATTTGCAAATCGCCTGTGATAATAAACATCGAAACATTGCGAGTATTTTTTTTTCCATTTAAGTCAATGTACGAAAAGATTTCGACGGTCAGTATTTCACTTATATTGAGTCAAATGTCAATACGTCTCTCTCCCTGAGTTGATGGGTTTATAAAACATAGGCATCAGAGATGCAAAGCCCCCAGCCTATGCAAAACATTTATCACGAATATTTGTAGATTGATAGAAGCAGGTCAAAAGAATATATCTTTCTCACAATGACTTTTTCTCAACGACTATCTCACAACGTCTTTCTCACAAGGTCTTTCTCATGTCTTTCTCATAACTTCTTTCTCACACCGTTGCCCTTACATATTTGTCTACACAACGTAGTCCTTACAACAACATTATATACGCGTAATCTTTCTGCGCTGTACAAATATTCCATAATATCTCAAATAATATCTTTTTAATAATAATATTTTTTGGTCGATCAAACTGAAACCTCGACGGTGCACATTTGCAAAATATATTCTTTCACCGTGTAAAGTTTCAGAACCATAGGACAAAGGTTTCATACCAAAGTGCCGCGGACAATGTCCTATACAAATATCCCAACATATCTCAAATTCGTCTCAGTTCAGACTCCCGTCAATTCGACATTTTTTGTCGATCAAACTAAAACCTCAACGTTGCACATCTGTACTATTTAATCTTTCACTCTGTGAAGTTTCAGAACCCTAGGACAAAGGCTTCAATATGTCGCGACCAAACTACTGCATCGCAAATGTTAACAGACGGAATGAGGGATAGCGATAGCCTTCCGCCAACTTGGTTGGCTGGGGGCTAAAAACTTCCAAGAAACTTACCGAGTAAAGCTATAATTTTGGGGTATTTTTGGAAGTCCAAATTGTTGCCTAATAGTTTTAAAAACGGGTCTCGTATATCGTATCGTCTGCTCAGTTTAAGGAAATTGGGGGTTCAGGGACAAAAAATCAGGATAAATATTCATTTTTAAAGAAGTTATCCCAGCTTTTACGGCCTCAGCCGCCCGTTACATCAGGTTATTTTAACATGCATACCATTCACTACTGGTTATATTGAAACAAAGTGAAAAGGCAAAGTTGTTCAAATGAAATATACTCATTCACCCTCCAAGTAAACAATATAGATATTTTAAAGATTGACGGTGTCATTTGAAATATATGTAATAACATAACACTAATATTGAAGAAACGGAAATGTTAAAATTGAAAGTGCTCATTCCCCTCTAAACATACAATGTAGATCCTTGTTTAAGGATGAATTGAGGCATTAAAAATAATGCTCCATAATTACAAAAATAAAATCTGCCAAAAATCAACGACAAACTTGTTAAATTAACTCCTTAACATTTTTTTGTAGTATTTATTATATCGCTTAAGTACAAAACAGATATACATCTATGGATACAATAACAAGACAACTAATATAAGTAATATCAGTGAGATTAATATAAACGGACATGCGCTCTCAAACTGAGCCCGAATGAATTAACGCTTTACATTTTGAATACATTTTGGAGAAACGACTTTATGCTATTTACTAGTAAATCAACTTGCTAAAGTAAAAAATACATATAAAGCTGTAATTATTATTTTTTGTTAATAAAAGACAGAACATTTTCCCTTTATTAGTAATCAATTTGCCCACTGTATATGTCAAAGTTTTATATTAATACATGTATATAATTACGGTTTGTTTAAATTCCTTATACATAAATACGTAACAGTTTAATCAACAACATTGGTTACAATTAGGTCACATGGTCAGAAGCACTAGTTAGTGATAGTTATTAAGTAACATCTGCCGCACTTGTTTTGAGGATTTGCTTCAAATTGACCAGGGCTTTGCTGATGGCTTTTTTTTGGTCATAGTTATGAAAGCGCTACCACATCCCCACTTTAACACAATGATTTTTCTATTAACTGTCAACGAATAATTTTATGTTCAGTATGTGTTTCACGTATTTGTGCGAAATTCAAATCCTAAGCTTTACGCAACTCAGATTTCACAACATATTAAAGCACATGTAGGTTTACATCGAAAAGTATTATCATTTATAGATAATTAAAAGAGCTCAAATCCCTAATATAAGTCTTTAAATATTCCTGGTTTAAATTTTAAATATCCGCAATATTGGTTGCCCTTGATATCAGGAAGTCCAGTTTTAGTTTTCAATCTTAACTTTTCCTTTACGAAGGCATATTATGAGCTTGCATGTCTATTTTTCAAAATAAAACTGTCTTCAAATCATCATTTATAATCTCTTCTGGCATGATTGTGTTCTATCTACCAACTTATTGTCATTATGCAATGGCATTAAACCACTTTCTTCTCAAGAGCTTCCGAATCCTGGTTTAAAAATACCTCATTGTTTCGTTGTTTACATCCTGGATATCTCATGAGTTTCAAACTGTGAATAATCTCTATTTTCTCGTTTGTAAACTTGTAAACGAATTCATTATAATTCACTTAAATTATTTAAGCCCTGGCATTAAAATAATAGTTTTCGTTTTTTACCCATTGCGAAACAGAGTAAATGGAAACAAAACCTAATACACATACATGTCTTCTATAAGATACACCGAGGAATACTGACTAGCATATATACAATTGAGGATTTTTATTTATACCAGTATCATTAATAACACTCATATTACCAAATAAACACTATTCGAATATTCAATTCTTTAAGAAATACATTTTAATTCAGTTTAATAAACCATATGGTCGAAAATAACAATAAATTTTCGTTCAACAATGATCGTCTCATGTTTCCACAATAGATGGATAGATCATAAGAACAATGAAGCCGACAAGATATTAATAGACTTTCAACGAAATGCAAAATGATGGTAATGGTCATAGTAATTAAATCTATTCAGAACTAACATTTATTACAGACTGAAAACTAACAATGAAATACATAAAGACCATGTGCAACAGGCTGCTGCTTACTTAGCAAAGCAATTTTGGCAGATTGCAAAGATATCTGGCAAAGCAAAATATGGATATATATGTTACGCCAAATAACCTCAAAATCGGCCACAGATAAACATTTGGAATTTTCTACGAAGCTATTGATCATCAAAATAATTGTTATTTTCCATTTTCCGAATAGTTAAATGCGAACATCGAGATATAGACGCAAATATAGGTACATGATTTAAACTCTCCTCCGAACCTAAATTCTTGCATAAGATAATTTGGAGTCGATTAACTGTTTGCTGATTTCATCTACTACAAAAACATACTAAAACACATAATGTATCTTAACATCTTATTTATACCCTAAATTCCGTTTTGGATGAGGAATTCTATCTATGATCACACAAAGGAATGTAACAAATCGACACTAAAACTAATATACGTTTACCTTTGTTATTTCATTCTTTTCAAACGAATGAGTTTATCATTGTCTGATGCATTAGTCTCAAGTAGAATCTATTAAATGTGAATGTCTTTACGAACCATGAAGAAAAGCGTTTGAGTAACTCATGTTTAACAACTGTGATAGAAGTGACGCATTAACTCCTATTGATTTTTACACAGAATAAATCATTCTGACGAAATAGCGATAACTATGTTACAAACGATACAAAGTTATGTATATCGTTGTTTTCGTTTGCTTATAAGCAAACGAAAACAAGTATTAAAACCAAATCTATGTTCCAATAGACTAAGAAAGACAGAAAATGAATTCAATGAGAAGTTTAATAATATATGTATATCCGTAATAATTGTTATATTTCATACGATGTGTAGTTTAAATAATATAAATGAGGATTGATCTATTAAGATAGCCTGAAATATTCGCTCGATCAATGATCAACCTAAGACATGATCCTCACTAAACAGAACTTTACTTACCACGTATCAATAATGGTATTTGTAAAGTTGTACAATAGCTAATGGTTTAATGTATATAGATTTCCCCAGGCCATACAAACATAACTTTCAATTCAATTCATAAACCAATTAAAACGTTTTAATTTAAGAACTTATGTGGCCTGCTAGTAATCCCATTTGGTCATGATCAACCAGTTAAAAAGCGTCGAATGTCAACCATATTCCTGTAAAAACCCCGTCACGAAAAAAAATAACCCACATCATACTTAAACATATTGACGTTTAAGCCCAATTGCATCGTTCCCCATCTCGTGTATCATAAATAGCTATTCTATTGCCCTACACAGTAGACAACACATCATTCTTAACCTAGAACTAGTTTTTTTTTATATTTATTTATATTGGTTTTGACCGAAAGGGTTGTCGTTGGCTGCATGGGCCTCGTTTTTCACTAAATCGGCGTCCATTGACTCAGATCG
>LQRL01087734.1:13993-27790 GCA_001703475.1 Hydroides elegans
TATGGCTTTGTTGATGGTTACTTTTTTGTTTCGTTTTTCCTGATGTCTTATTCTATGTATCATTTTGTCTTACTCTCTTTCACAATGCGAAGTGGTAGATACAATCAATGGTCGTTCTAAGTACACGATTTGGTATTTTTGGGTGTGTGATACCCTAAATAAGTTCCAAGAATAGTCATCTGACAATTACATTACCAGCAATTATGATTTTAACAACAGCATTGAAAGTTTAATTATTTTCCAAACAACCACTAGATTTTACAACAATCTTACAATGAGACACCCACGCAAGTTCTTTCCTAATGGACTTTCTTAATGTCATTTTCCAATTTTTTTAATCAGCCCCTAAAACGATTTTGCATTGTGTACTTATCATATCAGTGGGAGGATTTTTTTCTTCATTTCAATTAATTTCATTCAACTGCAATTAGCTCCATAGTTTCGTAATGTGCAACTTATTACAAAGCTACAGTTATTGAAGCATCTTCTTTTCATTTTGAACTTTTTAAAAATCTGCACTTGGATAACTTAGAGTTTTTAATTATCCTAATAACAATAAAATAAGTTTTTCATAAAAAGAATTGTAGGTGTAATAAGCACGATGCATCGCAGACAATTGTCAAAGAAGGTTTTCATTCAAATTATTACGCATTAAATATGATTTATTTCCTCGATTTTTAAAAAAAAAATAAAATCATGCTCAAGCTGAAAACTCAAGTTTCTCAGGATCATTCCAATTTTATTATGTGAAGAAAAATGATTTTTTTCTTGGCAAATTAATTTTGTCGAAAGTGTTTGAACCGTTTCAACTGTCCCACTGCATATTTTTATATGCGTCTTGCTGTTAAACTAATATTAATTTGACTGTGTAAACGTGAAATTGATCTTCAGTTGCACATTGAGGATATATGCACATTGAGGAAATATGAGGGAGTATAAGATATAGTGTAGCACAATAAAATCGTTTTATGTATTCAAGAGTTATTCAATTGTAATACGAACTTTTGTGTAAGATACAATGTGTGGTAATATGTATAATATTCTGTTTGCAAAGAAAACAGAATACTGACGTATTCATGACAGGACCATTGTTTAATTTCATGAGAATGCCGTCATTAAATGGTCAAAATGTCTCGCATAAAGGCAAATCAAAGAACAAATCACCTTTAATACATAGTTTATTTTTTGGAATTTCAACCATAAAAATTTAGGTTTTTCTCCCTGTTTCCTGTCCTCCTTTGTTTAATTGATCACGAGAAGAATGTGTATAAAGGGCCTAGCAGTATGAGCTATCACCAATATTGATATTTTGCGACATCACACATTCATTAAGAAATTGTCTTCAATATTTTCACAATTAACAATTGCAAGTGAAAACTATGAATCAACTACTACCATAGCCCCCTTTTCACCTCAACACCTACAACATGATCTTTGCGCAATCTTATTTCAAAAAAATACAACAGTCCGTAGCATCAACTATGCAGCATCCTTCAAACTTAATAAATTCAAATTAACATTATTACTTATTAAACATATTAGCGCATGGTAATTTTTAACAGAAATCATATCCCTGATATTTTTTAATGCAATAAATTCCAGACTATGTGGTTAGGCAAAACATTAACAGATCGATAGATGATCGTTTCAACCAAGACGTCATTTTTATCGATATGAATGACAAATTATAGGTTAACGTCTTATTGTTCATTGTTTAATAATGACATGTCGACTATTAATGGATAATTTCCCTACAATGACTAACTCGAAAGTTTGGTTATATTCTAAATTGAATATAAAATACATTTTTTTACAATAGCTTCAATTCAAATAGAAGTCTATTAAAAAACAAGTGTTTTTTTTTTTCTTTAATAAAAAAGAGTAAGAGTGGGCGTGAGAATAGCAGCATGTTAATTTTAAATGGCGGAGATATATCGTGTTTGTGCTCTTTAAAGCAATCAAAGGCTATATGATCCCGAATAATCCGTTCAAACTACAGCTTAGACTAAGTTAAGTAACAGTCTCGATACTTCTTCATTATGTTGCTTCAATTTGATCAAATTAGGCAACGCCCAACACATGTTCAATCAATTTTATATGTTCTCAACGTTATCGACCCTGCTATTTTAAACCTTGCTGCAACAATAGCCATCTAAATTTGGAAGACGCTCTCCATTGCTATGCAATTAGGCGAAACCACATAAAATGACCTTGGACAATCAGCTGATTCGAATAGTGGGGGATTTTCACTGTTATTATTTCGTTTTGCACTTATTCTTACATTTGTTGTAATGCCCGCATTCCTGCGATAACTCGCATTCCGATCGAGAACATGGTCGCGGACACCCTGTCCATTGGCGAGATAAGCCTTGCCCGAGGCATTGGGGTGCACGAAAATAAGGGATATATTGGACTGAATCGCAAGGGGCCACATTCTTGATAATTAAACAGGAGATATTACTATAGTAAATAAACGTACCGGGTTTGCTCAAAACTCCCTCCAAAAACTGTATAGGCCTAATCGTCAAACACATAACAAATTATAATTGGCATGCATATCAAGCAATGATTAACTCTGATTGAATAAAAAAAATCATATTAAGCAATGATTAACTCTGATTGAATAAAAAAAGAAACCACAACTCGATAACAGTAGCTAATAATGTTGTGGTAAACCACCGAGACAGGTGTCGCAGAATCTCATATTTAATCCAGTCCCTAGTTTTTCTGTACTCCGCCGAAAGGGCGCTTGTTTATCTGATAGCAGGCAGACACCAAAGTGCAGGACGATTTGTCTCTCTCCACCCAATATCACTCGCCATTCCTCATTCCATTGCATGTAATACCATTGTTCCTTAACATAATATTAATACAGATCATAACTCCCTGGACAGGATACCATTTCATTGTTGCTCTATTAGAGGCGGATCAAGGTATTGGCAAGGATCTAGGTTGAGGGTTTAGAAGTCTATGTCATATAAGGCAGTGTTTTATCTAATATATCAGGACTGATGTCCACGGCCCTTGTAAAACCCTCATGAAGACCCCACGGAGTTGTGATCATTATTGTAATTGATCCAGGGAGGTCATGTTTATTATTTTAAGGAACAACGGTCAGCATTAAGTTATGCATAAGGCATTGACATACATATCTTTTCAAGAAAACACTAATAATCTTCATCACGGTGTTATTTTGAAAACAAGGCAAAGGAATGTGCTGCTATAATGGTCAACTTATGACTCAAAGGATATGAATCGTATGATCATTGGAAATCATTGAATAACTGGGTTAACATATCGTGGGTATACGCTTGGGTGTGGCTACGGTATCCAAAGCGAGCCCCTTAGAGTTAAAAATAGATTTTCGAATGTCTTTGAACAATCGCCCATTGTCATTATATTTTAACCGAATTTGTCAGATTTTGATATATCACCATGGCCTATTATTAAGAATGATTGGATGGTCTCTACTGTCTATGTTCAAAATCGAACAACCGTTGAATTGCAGCTATGTCTCCATTACATTTCAATTAACGTTTCGTAATCGTCTGAAATTTTCCCTAAATACCCCCAAAATTTTTCCAAATTAATTAAACAATACAATTTCGTTAGAAACATGCATTCATGCTTATAATACAAACGTCATTTAAAAAGTGTTTAAATCACCTATATATCTACCTTGAGTGTTTCTATTGGTTCTTAATTAATTGCATTTTCCGGTTGCTTGCAATAAAAAAAAAGAACAGCGAATTCACTTAGAATAAAAAATGACACCCCTTTTCGTTCGCTTTCCCGGTTGTAAACTTCCAAACCCAATAGATATTGGCGATTTATGCGGATAAAATTAACGGCGAATATTGTTTATGAGCGCCGTTTTTAGAATCGAGGCGAGTAGTGACGTGATAAAGTGTACGAGAAAAGAGTTGCCTGATTAGACAGGGAGACTTGTGAGGCGCGTTATCTTGCGCTGAAGCGTCAGGACATAGTTCGGCGGAAGACTACTTCGTGTGCTGTATTTTGTACAACAACGTATGTAGATGATTTAGAATCGAATCGGTGTGGAATGTTTCATTTGTAAAAATAAAAAAAAAACGATTCCCTTCTGAAACGTCAGAATTATGGGTGGAATGCGGAAAGTTGAGGATTTTTTTCATTTAACAATGAGTCCATCTAAAATATATAAAAGAATGGCGTTAATGCCAATATGCCATATTTTTTTTACAATTTGTAATAAGCCCTTTGTGTAAAATGGTACCGGAAATAGATATATCGGTCAACACTTAGGAGCGTACTTGGTTAGGCAGATAGGTCGCTAAATGAGGTATGGCATTATTAGCCTTGTGGGCAAGAAAACACAGATAATGCAGACCCGTAATATTCAGCCAAAAATGTATGGAATTTCAGTAGTCGTCATTCACTGGGGAAAAATGCAAAAATTATACAAAATTTAAAAATTGAAATCAAAATGTTTAAAAAAAATATTTTCCCAAACAATTACAACCGATGGAAAAAGTTTTGACACCGATATTGATATTAATTTATGAATATAAAAAGAAGCCGCATTACTAGAATATGCAAACAAAATGAATCTCCAATAATATTCAACATCCAATAAATGACACATTTTGGAATACTTAATATATTTGCGGTTCAATCAAACCAACATTCCAACGTCTTGTTTTACAAGAAAAACACTTACCCCTAAAATCCTAAAATAAATAGAAGACATGTATAAGGTCTTTAATTTCATCAGGATACATAAGTATGATACGTGTCGTCAATACTTTAAGTGTCATGTTAATGCCAGACATGTATTATGAAATCCATCCTTAAATACAGGCTTGTAATGAGACTATTGTGTCATTAGAGACGCCGATGATCACAAATATGTAAACAGACCTTGGATTTGAAAGCATCCAAACAAAAATAGAAATAGCTGCTTTGTTATATTATTTGATTCCGACGCAAATATGACACAGTTTATCAATGAATGATAGATATTTCAAATCAATTAAAAAGTCAAGGACGGGTAAATTAGAATCGTCAGGAACTACACTTGATTGCACGAGGTTAATCGACATTGCCGCTAAACAAAATGCGTTAATAATGAAATTATAAAATTTAACGCGATATTCCGGTATATTAAAAATCGAAAGTGGTACTTTTATTGTTAATTAAATGTCAACGGCGGTTCAAATAAAAACAAGTTATAAGACTACCCAAAAAGTACACCAATTGCCACTGAAAAAAAAGTCATTGCAGGTGTAGAAGTCTAAAATATATTGACGTTCTTTTTCGACATTTTCTTTCTGATGATTAGCCTATAAATGTATTCTTTATGGAGCGTACTATAATGTAAAATGTTCATGATACATAGGAATGTAACAAAGGTCAATTTATTAGTTGAGGGTAACTTTTATTCACTATACATTTTTTTTTCTGAACTTAATGCCTCTAATCTGTGCAGCATCTAACTGTCAAGTGTTGGTAAAGTAAATATGGAAATTCGAACGAGAAAAACGTGCGATTTTCGTATTACAATGCTACTCGATGTATTTTGATTCTAAGCCTTTCAAAATCTATGTATTTAACGTATTAAAGTTAAATTGCATTGGCTGTTAACCTCTATTTTTTATAGATAGAAATGTCTATGATGTAAAATATTAAATTCGACTTGCGCGTTTGATGTCGCTAATAATATCAGCAAGACAGGAAAGAAAGTATTTGTTGTGAATAGGGATTTTGCCCCTGGACCATTCGAGTGTTGGTAAAACCGTTTTAAGATTGCCCGAGTGTCTCTCATATGCATCTTATAATACCAGCTACAATTTTTCCCTATAACAAAACATACTCAAGCATTCTATCGTATATTTCTAGTTCACCAATTATTCTTATTCTTGTAATGCCGCTAAAAAGCATAAGTTTCCAGGTACCCGTTTCACCTTAATTGGAATGAAAAAATATTTATAGCTTTTTATAATTTGTCCTGCGCCATAAACATATCAGTACTAATTCTTGTATATATTAACATCATAAAACACCTGTTAAAGATGAATCGCAAAAAGAAAAACGAATGACCTTTTTAATATTATTATTAAAGCTAAAATTTAAGTGGGCATTGATTGTTTTACAATGCGAATATAATAAGATTGTAATGGACTTTGAAATGTGTTCTTCAAATTGAGATATCGAGAAATACAACTTAAATATAAATCACACCAAAATATGTTTAAATAACTTTGATACATGAATCGCGTTTATTCAATCAGCTTATATTTTTATTGCATCAACACCATCATTATGTTTAATTAGGCTCAAGTAAAATGTTTATTTCAAAACTTCAACAATGAAGTACATGAAACCATATCTGGGCCAAAGCAATAATCTAATATGACATCACGACAACTTGACGATGCACACAGAATATCTAGGTTAATTTTGTGACGTATGTAGTTAACTATTCAGAAATGAAACCGCACAATATAAAAAAAAATGATAACTGTGCTTTATGAATCAAATATATAAAATATCAATATATGCCATTTGATCCGACGAGAACGTATCGAATGGATATGTTTAGAGGATGCATTTACATCTAAATAAACAAAACCAATTTTTGTATTTAACTACTAAATAGCTCATCACATATACATCTTTTTGCTAAGTATATCTTATAGTGTCTCGTTTCCTTAACATATGCAGTAAGCATTTGAATTACACTTTCTATACACTTATTTAATATTCGCATTTTTTATTGAAGGTGGGTAACGGCCGAATTATTGATTCATTGAAACATTTAATTGGTGTAATGCACTTATGAAATTAAAGGTTAATTTTCGGATAATTAAAAGAGTCATAAATACAAACTTGATACATCATTTAAATAATCTCTGAATAAAGGGAAAGACACTCGATTCTGAATTAAATCATGCAAGGTGAATAAGGATTATTGTTCAATAACTTGCATAGAATAAAAAAAATCCCAGATGATTAAAAATTATTTGCAAATAACTTTTATCGTTTTGTTAAGATAACTCATTATGTGCTTTGCGATATTTTTATTGATTTAAAAGAATGTTTAAAATTTATGAATTGAAGGAAATAAAACCATTTGATAAAGTTGAATTAGCGCAGTCTGGAATTGAAGAAATGTATGAAAGGCGAGGACAAACACATAGGGCATCATGATATATAGTTTTTGTAGTGATTTTGATAAAGCAAAAATGTCTTTCGCAAAACAAATAATACCTTGAGCATTGAGTTGGGACTGTCGCGAAAAAAAAAATAGCCTTTAATTATGGATAATCGGTTTCCGCTCAATGTTTGCATAAGCTACTAAACAATCATTGATTGCATAGCAGTATATACATTTTTTACAAACTCTTCATTTATGTTTACATGAGCATTCATACGAACACAGTGCCTACTCTACCGATGAAATAGAATAATAGAATATTGGTTTTGTACAATACATACCGTGTATAGTAAATTGATGTAGTTGTTTCGCTAAGAATTCCTCGTCGTCAAATAAAATGTGATCATTATCCTGGCTCTGTTGAATGCTTTCTCTGTAGAGTTGCAGTGCCCGGCGTTTCTCCTCTGACGTCGTATTGACGTTGCTGATATCTGGCACATGTACATATCCCATTTTCGCTAAAATGTCTTCTTTTAACGCGTTAATTCGCGCGTGTTTTAACCGCTTCATACTCCGCTTATGCGGTTGCGCCCGCAAGGATGCCATAGGGTCCGATTCGGAATTGTCCGTTAACCAGTCTCTCGAAAAAGGCATTGCTCGCGCCTGAACGAAAAGCAATGGGATGTGTGGTGCTAAACAGGAGAAAACTAACGTCCATATGCAGACCACCGACGCGATATAATTCATTCTCCGCTACCGCTTCCGGTCGTTACATGCCACGAACGTGCTGCTCATCAAGATGGCGCCAATGTCGCTTTGACCCCTTCCGGTAAGGGTGACGATAGTGCGTATCTCTTCTTTTGAGTGGTTTAGGGGCCCTGGAATTCCTCTCAATACGTATCTTGTGTCGCAATATTGTTCTTCAGTTCTGAGTATGTGTGTCTTCACGATTTCAATGTTGGTTCTGTAAGCTTTAATGTATTTGTAATGTGGTACTGATTAAATGTATGATTTCGACGTTTCCACCCGCTTTGTAAACAAATAATGACAGTATACATTTCTGTCTATTTATTCCGCTCTCTTAATTTGGTTTACTTGTTAATCCCATTTATTGTTACAAATGAATGTTAAGTAACGTGAACATTCTTTATTTAGCGCCTGGATATATAGAAACCTATAAACATTTCTTTCATTTTTTTCCTTTCTTTTTCTTGTATTATAAAGTCATCACAACCAACGTTATTAGTTTCAATGCGCTACTCGTGAGTTGCTGGAATTTTTATGAATAAAAGCAGGTTATGTGAAGATATTTATATACATGCATAAACGGCGGGAGGAGACCAAGCTCAGCTTTGGAGGTGTGGTTCTTCCTTATGATTGGCGTAAAAAGGCATAGGCAGTCAAAGACCGTGGCGCACCGGATGAACAATTTTCAACATCGTTATCTTTTCGTGTTAATTTAACTAAATGAACATATCTTTAATCTATGCATTTGAGTCATACATTCATTAAACTTCAATGGTAGCTAGATAAATTCTTAAGAAATATATATTTATCAAAGACGATTTCCCATTACAGTCCTGAATTATTTCTTTGTTTCTTATGCTAATAAGAATTGCAGAAAGAAATCACGATTAAACTGTATATGGTTTTAATGTGATTGTTTCTTTGATCGATGCACCGTGACACTTTAATTCCCGATAAAAACGGCAATAGGAATTGCGAGCTGTAATCCTAAAAAGGCATTTACCAAGTCAGAATTTTTCCAAATTCTATCAATTTAAATATAAACCATTCATTTGGTGTTCTCACACACATTTCAAACCAACTAAATAGAGGTTTAAATCAAAATAGCATGTTTTTTTGTATTGTCTCTTAAAATAATATATAGTAAATTGTTAACAAACATTGGGGAAAATTAGAAAAAGGAACTAGAAAAAATATGAATATTTTTTAAAAAATGATTATTTGATAGAAAACATCGAAGATATGTAAGTTTCATTTCATGAATGAGGCCTGTTAAATCACGATGGTATGCCATTCATTCAAATTATTTCTTTAATTAGCGGACAATTACCTTTTTATAAAGTATAAATACCATGTACCCATGTATTTATTTACACATGGAAAGGCTACTGAATAGATACATTTGGATATATGATCTCGAATTTACACATATAAAATCTTAATAATCGAATAAATTAAGCTATCGGCATTTTTTGTCATCAATCGGCCTCGATTCGTCAATGCGTTCGAAGCCGATAGTTGACTAAGCTGTTTGTTGTTTCACATCTTAATTCTTGATTTGCTATTCAAAACATAATAATTGAATTTAAATTTGGAGTTATTATATCCTAAACCCGATTGTTGCAAGTTGTACTATTATAAATGTTTGTAGGCCTACTTAGTTTGGTAAAATCATCTACAGGATATAACGAAATTTCTCATTATAATACAATTTTACACGGAGCATGTGATTTCTATTATAATTTAGTTTGCCATATGAACTTGCACAAAGAAAGCATAGAAAGTCTACCAGTTACACGCAATACGAGTTAGGAACTTATGCTCCAACTGAAATATATAAAGTAGAGACCTGAATAATAAGAAACAAGCGCTTGAATATGTAAATTTTTCAATGTCCTCACTAAACGAGCCTTCTAATTGCATGTGTAGCCCTGTCGTGTATTCAAAAAGCAATTAATTTGATGTAATGTATCTTTAGCGTTTTTGTGGGTGATAAATAAATCTTTTATGATGAAAAGGCACCGGTGCAGTTCTGATGTCACATTTGGGGTTGACACCAAATGACGTCACAACATGAAGGTTGTTCAAAGGTAATCTAGAGTCTCATTATAGAAATGTGGGCCTGCTATATGTTTAGCGTTGGACTTTGATTTATACAAAAAAAATGTATCAAAGACGCGAGTCACCTTTTTCTTGGCTCAAATACATTTTATAAACATAAGATAAAAATATTTTTCTACATTAAAATGTATTTTAAGATATATATTTAGCTCGGTGAACTGTCGAGGTCATTCACTGTAAGGTGAAACATACATCTTCTAACGTCATGGCTAGACTAGGGTTTGGTTAATTATACGGTTCAACCAAACCCTCCTCCATTCCCCACTACTCTGTTCTGCTATGGAACGAAGTTATCACAGAAAGAAAGAGTATTTCAGTTCAAAATGGTTTCTCTACATAGCAAACGAAGAGCAGCTAGTGAACTAAACCTGACACAATGTGAGCCGAGGTGAACCGTCACTGACTGTTTATTGTTGTATTTTAAAGACAAGCCAGCATTTGAATTATTTATATCTGACATTTGACTAAAATAGTTTAATAATGCAGTCTAGGATACTGCAATTTCTTGGTTATTATTGAACTTTCGAAATATATTTAGCAGTTTAATTATGCTAAAACGTGTAATTTGCTTATAATTTGGCTCGGCACTGAGGAACTCTATTTGAACGTTATTTAGCAGCTATGTACCGGTATTACGTGTTATTTTTTCATATAATAGTCTTTGATGCCATTTATATATAATACAATATTTTGCAATAATGAATTTAAAAGCAATTTATTATGAAACCAGACATAATGCACTTGCATGCCTTGCATTAATTTTATCATCAGACCATGGAAAATATCAAATATGATGAAATTTAGATATGTTCTAAAAAGGTCAATCAGATAAAGATTAACTAACACGGACACGGACATTTTTCGTCAATAATCAGCGCACTTTCGAATTCACTTTCGTTTATAACGTTCATTATTGTGCATCAATTGGATTCGTATCCGTGATACTAACAACACTGCATCTATCACATATTACTAGATTCTATATAATCATTAGCACATTTCGTCAACAAACTGTTATATTTAGCATCAACTTCCTTATCCTATCTTGGGAAACCCCCCTTTGATTGAGGCACCGGAAGTCAGAACGGCCTTGTGAGATGTATCACAGAGAGGGTCGATGGACATGTCTTTTTTTTTTACAAAATATGTATATATCAAGCGAAAAATTAATTCAATCGTTAACGAAATATATTGCAGGAGCTGTCCATGAAATCAAAAATAAACACAAAACATTTTTTTCCCAATGTAATTACAAAATTGAAAAAAAATACCCCTTCCTATATCCATGGAAGTAGCACCAATATTATACCGTAAAATTCTTTACTTTTCGTTTATTAGCGAAAGCGGAAAGCTTCAATATAATATAAACGGTTGCAAAGCGAATTCAAATATAAACAAAGTACTTATAGAAATTAACAATAAACGTTTTGGAACATTATTATATAATATAATAATAGCGAATTCACGGTAAATGAATCTCAGTCGGTAGAAGTGTTGAATGTATAATGTGGCCCTTACGAGCCGTATGAAAGATAATCTTTAAAGTACGATTTAAACGACAAATTAACATAAGAAATAAATTCAAAGTACTTACAAACGTTTATGTTCTACAAAGTTGACATTTTCGACACGAGAAGGGAATTCATTTTTACTTCATTCGACAATCTCTAAGAAGTGACCTTATGAGCAATTTCAAATCTGAGAACCAACGTTGTAGGAGGAGTCGTGACTACAGAGGTGTTACGAGTATGAAAAAGCCCATACAAGACTTTCAAAAACGTTTAGTTTTCTGAGACACGTGATGAGGTCGTATGGTCATCAGACGCACACACTTATAGTAGTTTTTCCTTTTGATGATAACCACAATTTTTGTTGATAAGACTTTATTATGATATAGACGTCTACGGAAACTTTGAGCATCAGTTAAGATATATATTATTTCGCTATTATCTCAATATATAACTTGATTAAAAATAATGAATTCTATATTTGATCATAACGTACTGCAACATTGAACATGAATTTCAATATATATATTCACTATTATTCTTATATATCTATTAACAAATATTTCCAATAAAAATAATATTTTTTGCTAGTGCCTGTTTTTGTTATTCCTATAATGTTGTCATATTGATCCGCAAATATATAGCATAGTTATACAGCTTAAAAGACGAATATAACAATATAATTTGACCATGTGCTATTTTAAGGCAGCCAAGAGGAATCACTAAAAATACAATATCAACAGAAAAAAACATTCAATTCTAAACATAAGTTTTAAGTTGCGATGCTTATTTTAACTATCCATTGAAATCACGGGAAATACCAATGGATTCTTTGACATAGCTCTCTAACTGTAGTTGGCCAGCATATTTCAAGGATCTATAGAAAGTGAAAACTCACTCTTAAACCGGACATTGAAACCGGACCGATTCTGATAATAATGTGAAATGTTCGTAACAATTTCATCAATAAACACAAGTTACTCATAATTTTAAAGGAATTCCGGAGTTCGTTAATGCTACTTATAATATCTTGAACACACAGAATGTATTAAATTCTTTGCATATTTCAGTCTCCGCCAGGTGATTATGCGCACTGAGAAGGCATTCCCACCCATTCTGAGACGGATTTAGATGAATAGTGGTTATCATAGCAACATAAATCATATTTGGAAAACTGTGCATTTTTTGTTTCCGCAAACACTTTCCTGATAGATGTGATGATTGTGTAACTATTTTTTCGATCGAAAGTGAAACACCTAGAATGGATCCTGGTCAATTTATTGATGGAATCATTTTGTAATTTTAGGATAGTTTGAATGGATAACGTTTGATGATATTTCAGAAATTTGAACGTTGCCGCCCAATGATCAGAGCATAACAATTATCAATGTGAAATTGGAGCAACTAAGAAAATATTATAGATAATCAGAGTAAATTAAATTAACATTCAAGCATATGCTGTTAGATAATTAGCGATGACGGACCGACAGACAGGTCAATAATTAACCGACCAAATCTGTGGTCCTCCTAACTTTGAGGGTGTGGGCGTCATTGTGGCTTATAATGCATGTTTTCGAAGTTATAATAATTCAATATAAATATATTTTGGTCAATATTTATCTCGAGAAAGAATCATACTGTAAATGAATATAAAAGGAAGGGGTTTTACGGCGATTCCTTACGAAATACATACTCAATTTACATTTGAGAATGCCTACCATATATATAATGTAAATGTAGTAGCGAATCTATCTATATCTGATTTTTCGATTGCATCATGGGGTCCCCCTGTAAAGATACAAACTCTCTGAGTAAACGAAATGACAATAACAAGCTATTCAATATTAATTTTATTGTAATTGTATACCTTAAAAACTAAATATCCAGGCCCATAAAGCATAAGAGGCTATCTGAATCTCATTAAGAAGCCTTTGCTTACCTGTGGCCCAAGGGACCACCATGTCGGATACATTTTTCATGCTGCCGGTATGGCGCGTATTTTTGATCCCTCGGAGCGCCAATAAGGGGCCAGATAAAATAAAATATGAACAAGTCTAAAAGTAAGCTTATTCATTGCCCTAATTAATTACATGCGGTCAAAATATAAATTTAGAATGTTCCAATAAACACAATTAAATGAGTTCATGCTACAGGCTGCGAAGTTTGTTTTAAAAGTTTTGCATATATTTAAACAGTGCTACCTATAGCATATAACACATGCACAAATATCATAATTAACAGGGCAAAGATGGCCTAATTCGATTGTGCTTAAAGCGAAATTAACAC
>LQRL01087737.1:0-12133 GCA_001703475.1 Hydroides elegans
TATATATACCTCATATATATATTTCCATAATAAAAAATATAATTTTTCACACATTAAATGAGTACATTTCTATCAAAACTAAGCTGTAATATTTTTTGATGAAATTTTTTTGACTTAACTCATCATTTGTCTGACACTAACCTTTTCTAAAACATTAATAACTAGTAACAATTAATATAAATTTTCTAATTTTGAATATATTAAATCTCCTTTAAAACATTATTTTCAAAAATGGTAATAACATGAACGAGAAAATACGATTATTTAGATTATGCGGCTATGAAATGGCTCGACGATATGATGTGACTAGCCTTAAAATGTTATGATAAAGAAAAGAATAGTGAATCATAAAAAAATGAGAACGATATGTGTCACCACATGTATTATAACGCAGTGATATAAACATATTTGAATATTAAAACATGAGATACCGGTATTTGATGAACAAACCAATCTTATATTTTTCAGTTGTGCAAATGAATGTTGAAGCTTCAGCTCCAAGGGAAAATGATGCAATAGCAAATAAATATCAGGTCATATCGTGACGCAGCATGGCTTTTAAATAACAATATTCATAATTCAAACACAAAAAGATTAACATGATTAAACGACATGCGCATTTCCATTACATCAAAAACAACATGCAACATTTCTTTTATAGGACTCGTCGGAAATAAATTAATGCATTGAGAAAACTTGCCAATCAAAACTTTTAATAGCATAGAGTGTCTGTTTAGGTCCTAATATAATTGATATGTAATGCAACAAACAGGTTTTATATCCGTCAAAGTTTATCTTTGGAAGATGCAATATATGTTCAAACAATTAATGATTATAACCAGCATTATCAATCGTAACACATACATATAAAATATTAACCATAATGTTTCAGAAAAATGCATTGTATGATATTTTATACAGCCGGGTAGAGGAAAAAAGATAGAGGCTAATATTTGGGGCAAGGAGAAAGGTGAGCAGAAATTGGAAGAGCTTTTAGACAATGTGGGTCGATATAAGCGGGAAGCAAGAAAGGTAGCCGGTAAAAAGAAGGATTTCTAAACGTAAATACATGGATGGCTGCTTATGAAAATGTAAGAAAATCAATTGCTATTAAGTGGTTTGTATGGTATCTGAAGATATATAAATCAAATTCAATGTTCAATAGCTATGCATGTGCTATTTTGCAGCAGTTTCCATGTGTTCATTCAAGTATGTTCAAAACTTGCCTTTTTATATATCAGTTATATAATCATTCATAAATTCTATATAGATTTATATATAGACTCTATATATAATTTAAGTAAGATACCTTACAATATTTATAATATTTGATTCTTATTTAATATTTTTTCAGAGGATAAAGGATGATGCAAAGCCACCTGATATGATCATGTTATATTCATTAAATTGAAGCAAATCGATAGCAGCAATTTGTTAACTTAATTATAATTTAAATAAATCAGCCAAAAAAAAACAAAGCTAGCGTTTCATTTCTAGAGAAGCATGATACAATATTCATTATTGTTAAACCACTAATTTGAACCATGCTTACATAAATGATTTATGTTGTGACTAATTAATGCATACTTCGACAAACAAGTCATACCTATTGATACATTAAGTTTTCTTTTAACAATTTAAAGTCAATATATTATATCATTATTATTCTCAAACAATGTTCATCAATACATATAAATAACGAAAATAAATTCAAATCTTAACTTTCAAGAAAACGTATCTGGATCTTGTACGGGCTATATCATGGTCTCAAAAGTATCCAAAGAAATGAATTAGACTATATTTTAGCAACATTTACACCCTCCTTAAACCATGCGATTTTTTACATTATATTTGATATGTCAATCGTTTCAAATATTAACTAATAATTAGCGAGAGATTAGCAGCTTCATTAAAGTCGTAGCTGCTATGAAAGTATACATAATATAATATTTATTCTTTACAAAATTTGATTTTCCTTGTCTTATAAAATAATTATATCGAAAAGAGGCCTATGCTTTTGCCACTCATGTGTTATGCCATCATGATTTTGTATAGGATCAAAGCAAGCGTAGTGAATACAGCGCGACCTAGTTTTGAACTAGAAGGTACTATTGCACACATACAACGGTTTAAATGGTCTTTCAAACATTCATTTGGCAATCTCGTAATCATATTATTATATAAGGTTTTTATATAGCGCCATACCACTCGCATGTTCATAGCGCTTTACAATAATAGAAAATAAGGTAATACTGATATGATAAGATATAAAACTAAAACAATGGCATGATTTAAAGTAAGATATTACACAATTTATAAAAATATAAAGACTAGCTTTTAGCTGCCGTTTGAACGCGTTAATGTCCGGACACGATCGTAAGGAGACTGGAAGTTGATTCCAGAGTTTGGGCGCGCACACACTGAATGTCCGGTCACCACCAAACCTTAAGTTTGATTTCTTTTCAACCAATCGCGGTCCCCCGTTCGACGATCTAGTGTTCCGAATGTTAGTCTGAACCATCAGCATATCCTTCAGATACGGAGGGGCTAGGTTGTTGAGGGTCTTATAGGTGAGAAGTAGAATCTTATACCGGATTCTCGCACGCACCGGCAACCAATGTAGAGTTTTCAGTACTTTAGCACTATCGACCCCGCGTGAGTCACCCGTTATCAATCGAACTGCATAATTTTGCAGCCGTCGAAGTCGGTCAAGCTGTGTTTCTGCTATCCCATAGAGTAAGGCGTTCGCATAAACCAGTCTTGAAATAACGCTCGCGTGAATTCATATCTTGGCCGCCATAGGCGTCAGATATTTGCGGATAATCCTGAGCTGCCTGAGCTGAAAGTATCCGACCTTGAGTACGTGACTTGCATGCTCAGTCATTTTCAGCTGGGTATCGAACATCGATCCCAGATTTCGCACACACTTTTATAAGTTAAATCTCGCAAATGTGGCTGAGAGAATGAAATTTATATTCACACACGAAAATTTGAATATTGGATTGCGACGGACGCGAATATTTATCAATCTATGTATAATATCTTGCAATATGTATAACTGTGTTATGCTATCTATGTATCTGAATAATGTAGACTTAAAAGAGCTGATTACAATCAAAGAAAAGAACCGACACAAACCAAACTGAACCGAGGTTTTGCATCAAACCGAACCGAACCGAGCAAAAACGTGCTCTTGTCGAACAGTGACACCCCTACTGTGGAGTCGCTTAAAAGTTCCACTTGGTCCGCCATATTGAATATGCGCCAGCCTATGGTATAATCAATTATGTATAATTTTCATTATATCAATATTATTTCAGAAATGAAATCACCATATTTGTTAGGCTACACTATATCATGGCTTGATGATAATTGTATGCATCTGCTTTCTTTTCAAGGTTTCATGCTTTATTGCATTGAAATAATGTGTTTTATGTGCCTTGCTTGAAATATCTCTATAAATATACTTCTTGTATACATTATAGTTTTTTCTGTATAGATCATAGTTAAATTGATTTCGATTGAAGCTTATTTGTTCGCTCGAAGTAGGTTCTTTAGATATAAGGCTTTAAACATAAACATGTGTCATAATTGTTTTTGAATCCATGTGATTTATTGTAAGATACACTGTATATATTTGACAAAAACAATTGTAACTATAAAGAACAAGATAATTTTGTTTGATTGTAATATTAATAAATTTAATTTTCTATCATTCATAAAACATAGAAACAAAATCAAATGAAAAAAAAAATAATAGCTTTGATATGTTCTTGAAATATCTATTAAGTACTATTTATTGTATTTCTATAGAAGGTTTTTTTCCACATTCTCTGTCAAACATATGCCAAAAACGATCTGCTCTCAAGGAAAAAATGAAATAGAATAGTATGGGAAAGGAATGTTTGCATCACTTTGGATGTTGTCTTCTGTTTGAATGCTTAAATATGTGCATATTTGAAGAATATGAGAAACAAATACCACAATTACATCAAAATATAACATCTGTTGCTCTTTCAACTAAAGTGCAGTGTGTTATGATTTCGAAGTTTCCAACGATTGATATATAAGCTGGAGTATAATGAAAAACTGAAAATAAGTACGATAGTTTGTTTCATGATTTACAAGGCTTAGCTTGAATGCAACATCAAATGAATCAAATCTTTTTGATGTATTTGAAAAAAAGATCAAATGCTATTTACTGTATTTAAATAGAGGATTTTCCTCAACGGTCTTTGTCTAACAATTGTAAAAAGTGGCTGCTATCGATGGAAATATAATAATGAAACATAAACTTTAACTTAAGTCTACATTTTGAATAATAACATATATGCATGTTTGAAGACTAAAATGAATAAATACAAAACAATAATATCAAAACAGTTATACTGATGCTCTGTCAACTTAACTGTTTTGTATTAGGGTGTCTGAAGTAACGAACAAATAGTATATAAACTGAAGTAAATCAGAAGAACGTGTTCAAAACAGCTGACAACTGCAACTAAGTAAGCTATACCTTTTTGTTAACGCTCATGTCTTGGTTAGCAATAATCGTGCACGTTATTTAGATGATGTTTATAGATCATGCAACTTTTTTCATCAGCCAAATGATATTGAAACTAGTAAATGCTCAGGATGGACTTATATTATTTTATACCAATTATAATTAACGCTTTATATGATTGTTGTACAATTTTTTTCGCGAATATATGTTTTACATAAGAACGATCCTAGATTTTTTTCTATGCGATGGACCTTTATGAATGTTGAATAGACTTATATGATGCTGCGGCGATAGATACACATTTTGTTTGGCATTTTATACTAATTTAATGTTGAAATTCATTTACAAATGTTTATCTAATGAAGATCATAATTGATAAATGGAAACATAAGATATATGTCAATTAAGTATTTTGCTGCATTATAATCATTCAAACAATTTTTGAGTCTGGTTATGTTGTATAGTATCAAGTTACACTTTTAAATTGAAGTGTCGAATAATATAATTTTATGAATTTATCATTTCAGTTGACCAATATGCAGAAAGTATATATAGTGATGCTAGGTCTGGCACTGATTGCAGGTAGTTGCACACCTGTCGTTCGACCTTAAAATGGACCCATTAAATAGACCATTTAAGTCTTGTTTGCTGTTGCTGATACTTTACTCGTTAGCAATCCTAATTGTTAACCATGCATGTGTTATGCTCTTTGTGCCTACATAAATCTCGATCAAAATCTTGGTCATGAACTATCTATTCATTGCCTTTTTAAATAGTTGGCCCATGTAAATTTGCCTTCAATCAATATACGTTATAGTTTGAAATAAGCAAATTCGAATTGTATAAGTAATACATCCCTCCCCCATTGTAATTCTGTCCAAACATACCATTCACCAATGATGCAATATTGATAACAGTAAGAAAATATGCTTAATGTATTGATTTAACATTTTTCATTAATACAATGTAACGTGCTTTATGTAAAATATTTATCTAAATAGAGAAACTGTATGATACCCTCTTAGAAGGGGCGTTCGGGCAAGGGGTTAGCTTGCTCGAAATAAATACAACAAGATCTGTCGTAAACATACGTTTATATATACGTACAGCCGTTGTATCACGTTTTCTATCGATTATAATCTATCAATCTAATATAATCTATTTCGAATCTGACATTATTTGAATTGATTTATCATCGCTTCTAATATTCATATTGTAAAGTTCTAAATTTAATATTATATTTTAAATGTTTTCTAGTTTATAATAATATAATATTCTACTTTGACTGTTTAGTGCTACAGATGAATATTGAGGCAACTGGAATTGAGGAAGAGATACAACATACCCCAAAGGAAAACAACGCAGTCTTGATTGATTTTGAGGTGACATTAAACTTTTTTTGGGAACAATGTAATTAATGTTCTAAAAACGGAAAATGCATTTTTGAATTGTTGTTACAGCAATATGCACCAAAATATAATTTTTTCTTAGGTTGATAAATGACGAGTTTATCTGATGTTTATTTTCATTACATATTGAAAGTACATTCTGTTTCATGAATTTGATAATAAAGTCCATGGAAACGCAATGTTTTCCTGCTTGTTGTAAGCATTAAAATGTTTCATCATAACATATTGATTTTGTTACATGCTATTGTTTTTTACTTGCTATAAGTATCTAAACTGTCCCTCATAACGTATTAATTTTGTTACACGCTATTGTTTTTAACTATTTTTAAGTATTTAAATTTCCTATCATTACATATACATTTTATTTTTACAAACTCATAGGCAGAGGCCGATATATGGGGCCAAAAGAGGGCCAAAAAAGTAGAACGCGAGGTGTTCAAGGCTAACAAAAAACGTCTTGAAAGAGGAGAGCCAGAGATTGCAGAATCGCTGCTGGACAATCTGAGTGAACGTGCCGCGAGAAAGAAGAAAATTGGCAAAAAGAATGCTTGGAAAAAGCTCCAGTATTATTAAACGGCGGCTAGCATCTAAGGAAGAATATATGTAAAAAAGGTAGATTTATTTTAGTTGATAATTCATGAAGAATATGAAAAGTAATTTGTGATGTTTTGGTTCCTTTTAACAAACGTTTCAACAAAACGTAAATGATCCATTGATTTGTCTAATTGGTTTTTAATGGTTTGAATTTAGAAAAATATTGAATTTCCGATTATGAAATGTAATAGCTGTCTCAAAAATATCAATGCAAAATGATGATTTGTATTTAAAAAATGCTGTATTGAGAGTGCTGGGAATCTACAGTGTTTGAAAATCCTGAAGTAATTCTCTCTTTTCCTTTACGCGTTGAAAATTAATTGTCATCTACTTTATTTGCACTGTAAACCAAGTGTATTATATATGTGATTTTAACCACAAATTAATATAAGAAATAACTAAAGGAACTTGATTAGTATGTTTCAGATTACCGAATGACAAAGGATTCAAAATACAGAAGAACTACAACTCAATTATCAAAAACAATTTGAATCCATTCAAAAAACTTAATTCCAATTTCTTGATTTATATAATTCAAAATGTATCTTTTTCAAATATTTTGTATTATATTTAGTCAATATTCATTCAAAATCTTCCTCCATCTTGCAAAAATTGTCAAATTGTTTGAATAAATTCGGGACCACAAATCATCAGACGTGTTTTGTTACTAAAAAATATTCTTGTATTTTCCTTACGTATTTGTGCTTACATTCAATTTACTATAGTATATATACATGTGTATTTGACTTCAATTACTATCCATATATTAAGAAAAAAACGTGCATAGCGTATAATAGTGCGTACTTTACCACATAAAAATTTATTTACCAAAATTACATGCATCACTACTAAATTGCTTTCCATGAAAAATGCGTTTTAATGAATAATCACAAAAATAAACTGTAGGATAACAAACTACATTGTAATGAAATTAGAAATTTGATTCACATAACCATATAAATATGCATTTAAATATGTTTTATTTGGTTAATTTAATACAGAACTCAAATGCACAAACATGTTTTAAATAAATCGGAAGCCAAAAGTCTTGGCAAACGCTGCACAAACATGACTTTCTTATGTCATTTACTTATATAGTTTTAGAAATCAAACATATACTTCTAAAAGAGCAAAGGGTGAAACGTACATTCTGTATTGAAGTGAAGGAAGCATGTTATTTTGTTTCTATTGACCTTGAAGTCGATTTCTAGAACAATTGTTCATTAAAATATCACAGATCACATATCACAATTCCTATAGCTAAACCTTCTATAGTATCAAAGCAGTTTAGATAAATTTCCTTTCTACACTACATCAACTGAATAATATTTGCTCTCGTATTCTGAAAGAGTTATTCATGCATTCAGACTCAGGCAGCTTACATATGTAAATATAAACGAGTTTTCGGCATTAGTTATATGGTATTTTTATATTTGTGCCATTTAGTGCATCTTTATAGAAAAACTATTTACATTAATGTGTGATAAATACTCCTTTGTATGCATATAAATATTGAATTTATAATACAAAAAGAGATTTGTCACATATCTAAAGATTGATGTCAAATCTCTTTGTATAGCATTCTATACTCGGTATAAATATCTCAGTATCTATATGCATACAAAACTATAGCTATAAAACATCAAATATGCATCTTAATGTCAATATTTAAATTCCCATAGAAACCAATTGATTTGAATAGTTTTGCAACGATTATGTTATTAAAGTCAGTGTTAAACATCATTGCGGTTTATGTTGTTTTGATGTTGATTCCATAATACTAGAAACATGATAGATGTCACCAGCGGTGTTTTATTTCATATATTGTTATTAAACACATATAAAGAGTATTTCTACAAAAGGCACATAAGTATGCCAGAATCATATAGTTTATAATCAAAACATAAACATGAATTATACAAGTGAATGGGAAACAATAATGTGTGTCAACCCTTTTGATGTGGTTGTATATATTTCAATGTCATAATAAGGTACATAAAACGATAACTGTTTCTATAGTTAATATTGTTTTATTCCGAATTCAAACGTATTTATAATCGTGAGATAAGTCACACAGTGGCATATTTGATGTTTTGGTTATGGTCTTAAAACCATTTCCACGTAGAACAGTATTCTCATATTCGAGAATGCATTGCAATTTATATCAACTGCCTATCTATAATGTGATTCAAATGAACGTTTGATGTTTCATTAAATACTTTGTTGTCTTCACATAAATACAGAACTTAGCATACTGTATACAAATAGTTTTTATGTTTTACTTTAAGACAGCAATTATTTGTTGGAGTGTGTGAGCTGTTGCGGTCAGTTTTGTATATTGTTTTTATTCTATTCAAACGCATGGAAAAATATAAAAGAGGTAAATTACTGTGTATTGATTGATTTATTATTCTGTTAATACTATATCCTATTCACAATCAAGGCTCTATATTAAAACTAATATATGAAAGAAATATACCAATACTCATTGAATGGGAAAGCTATATCTACGGTTAATGATGTTATTGTATATACAAAGTCACAATAAGAACATATAGCATAACCTTTTATATTTTTTAAATTGTTTTGTTGTGAATATAAACATATTTATAAACATTAGATAAGTAATGCAATTGTATATCTGATTTTTTAAATGCTTTCTTTTGAAGACAATGTCCACATAGTACATTGTTTTCTATAGTTTTCCAAGTATGCATTAAGGGTTTTCTATAAAGGAAACAAAATATACAAAACATTATCTTTATGTTTATTGACACCAAACTGGCATTCTCTATTTTGTATAATGAAAACAAATACTTCACATAAAATTTAGCAAAACAGCAATAGCAATATGTTAAAGACTGTTGTTATGTGATACGTATCTTAAAATGATTGGATATCGTACTTCCCAATGGTCATATATAAGTCTTAATGAAGTGGTTTAACACATATACACAATCTTATCAGATTTTTCTGTTAATTTCGAACAAGGTAAGTCTTTTTGTTGAATATGCTACCTGTGAGAAACATCAGCTTTATATAATTAAGTTAATTAATGTGGAAAAAATATTCATTATGAATGCGTCAAAATAAGTTCATTCGACTTGTTTATTTAAAAATGCATTTTCTCAACTATTTTCAAAATAAGTATATCCTTATTCAAAATGTATCTGATTTTTATCCTTAGTGGTTAGAGATACGCATGATATTATTTAAATCACTATCTATTAAATGTCACAAGTACCAACATCAATAAATTAAAATATTATTAGATTTATATTATTGATGTAGATTGATGACTGTTTTTATTTTAATGACTGTTTTTCTCATGATATTTTGATCTCAATGTTTGAATGATGTTTGAGGTTATTTGCTTTTATTTATGAAAAATTATGTATAAGAAATATGATTGTTATTTAACAGAATTTCAAAATGAAGAGCACATGTATTTGGATGACGCTTTGCATGGCATTGCTTGCAGGTATAGTTACATATCTATTATTAACTTTAGATTTTTATTTTCGTATTCTATTTTTTTGACATTGTTAATTTGTTCATAGTATAGCGTATAGCTAAATATAAAAGGAAAAATCCGTTATTAAGTCAATAGGCTCATTATAATTTAAAGAATAAACGTTTTTATACTTAAAAAACTTAGTAGCTTGTACATAATAGAGAAAATCAAAGCTTCATTCGCGTTTAAATATACTTAAAACAATAGAACGTTGCTTGAACATTTTATAAATGATTTTTTGCGTCATGTTCTAAATAACGCTGCATGGTTATCAATGGATTATCGCCACTGGCTCATGCAAATCGGTTGCTGCTTATTCTATGTATATCGAAACCACTTGCATTGCATTTGTGTTTATATGGATTTCTTTTTGCGTCACGTTTTGTCTATGCTTAAGAATATTATTTCATAATGACAAATGAAACACATCGATTCTGTTTAAAACGTCTTATCAGTTTGAACACATTTTAAAGTATTGTAAAAAAAGTATTGTCAAAAGGTGTTTTTATAAATTCTAATATGTAGTATTAGATAATATTAGATTTTTTAAGCAACATAGATGGATGTAAACATAATTAGTGGGAACCAAAAGTGGTATTAGTTATAAACTAAGCTTTTTAAAACAATTTTGTCGTGACGCTGAACGAAAAATGTATAATTTATTAATCTAATCTTCTTTTTCACATTAAGTGGCGACGTTGAATGTGGAAGCTACGGCACCAGCAAAGCCCCATGAAGTGTTGAATAGTGAAGAAGTAAGTTATCATATTCGATATAAATCCTTAACACATTATATATGATGCATTATATGTGATGCATTAGATTAAATATACATTTACATACAGTTTTGATATATATTTGACAATATTGCCGATAATTGAGGAAATGCTTTAATATACCAATCACGTTGTTTTAGAGGGCGTTAATGATATTTGAGGCCCGATGTTTTCATTTGAAGTCCGCATTTAATCATTTGAAGCCCGCTACATATCATTTGAGGCCCGAGCTTGCGAGGGACTCAAATGTTATGTGAGGGATTCAAATGATAAAAAAGGCTTCAAATGAAAACTTAGGGACTCAAATTTCATTGACGCCGGCTAAAACAATGTGATTACTATTATTATTGATTTAAGAGGTACACACATTTGTCCACTTCCGACTTCATATACACGCTATTTTCTTTTAAAATTAATTATACCAACTTTAAATTGACAATGTTTGTGCAATTGTATTGATGTTGCATATCTTATAAAATATATTCGCGAAAAAAAGAAAACAATGAATCTCATTTATGAACAAAATAACTAAGATATCTGATGAATTCATCGGTGACTACTTTTTCCCCATTGCAATGAACTTGAGCACAATCACACTCATTTTAATATCGATTTACCTTATACGGGTACTCAATTGCATTTCATTAGCATATTGCATTGTTTTACCAATTATTGATTTTAAAATTATAAATGTTATTTAAAAGCAACAATTCAACAGCATTCCTATGGCCTAGTGGTTTAGGTGCGTGACAGCGAAGTTTAATGTTTTTCGACCCAGGTTCGAATCCCATCGATGTCCCTTCTAAATTTTAGATTTGTTTTATGTATTTTGTCACTTATTCTTCAACTAAGAATATCCACCTTTAATGTAATAGTTAATGTTTATCAAATAATTAACAATAACCAAGTGAAACGCCGTTACAAGTAAAAATTATAGCATTTAAGGGGAAGAAATATATCTTGAAACAAGCAAGCGGGCCGATTTCATTTGAAACCCAATTTAGCGGGCTCAAATGTAACTTTCGGCCCGCTGTTTTCATTAAAAGCCCGCAAACCATTAAAATTGCCATGTAAAACAGCGTTAATATACCACAGTACCTCGGAAATCGATAATAATGTATAATATTTCATTATGAAAATAAAAGAAAATGCTGTAAAATGTCAATAAATTATAGAATACACATATTAAAATCATTTAGGGACCTGACGATTTATCGCAAACACAAACTCAAACAGCGAAGGAAAGAAATGGACAAAAGAAGAAAGCAAAAAGTCCCAAGGCTTTCAAAGTAAGAATGCTATTGCAGAATCGCTTTTTAAATATATGTATATTTTA
>LQRL01087737.1:16430-31622 GCA_001703475.1 Hydroides elegans
CGGTAGAGCAATGGACTCGATACTTTAACATAATTCGAAATCGACAATATAAATCACTTGATTGTCAAATAATGGCATTTAAACAATTGATATATTTGGTAATTCTTCTATCTTTTACTTAAAATTTTAAAAATTAAAAATAAAAATGTGCCAGTGATCGGGCTGGAACTCGGGAACTCTCCATCCGCAGGCGAGCACCTTAACCACTACACCACAGAGTACACGCGCAAATCGCGTTTAAAAAGTACCCTACATAAATGTAGATTTATTGATTGTAATGATTTTCAAGTTTGGAATGAAAACTAAGATGATTCGGCGAAAATGAAATGGGAAATGATGAAAAATGTTCTTTGTTTACATAACTCGGATAACATTTCATGCAACAATTCCTCAGCAAGTCAACATTGAGTATTATTGACTTGCTTCGGCCAATCAAAACGCATGTTACAACCCCATCATATAATAACTATAAATGGTAGAGAAAACCCTTTATCGATTGAACATGCTGAATTAATGTTATGAACAAAGGATAATTCTGAAATCACTGTCTACATTCAGGTACACAGACACATCAATAGACATGGTAAACTGCTCAATTTTACTTTGATGATCTGTTAAGAAAAGATCTGTTTATCTCAATACAAAGGAAAATATAACATTAAGTGAACACTTCAGTTGGTCTGGAATGAAAGGTTAAGAAAAGAGTTTATAAATTTATACAAAATAACACGTATTGTTCACAAAGGCTTTGTTAAAGGCTTTGTTAAATAAGTATGAATTAGAAAAATAACAATTAGAATAGTATAATGACATTATAAAAGCTTTTACAATTTTAAGACTATAAAGGTTGTTAAATGAATAAAACAACAGCTTTCATTTAACCTTTGACAAGGTTTGATGCACTGAATCTCTGAAAAAATAAAGCATTATGAACCTTTATACACGTTTTGACAAAGACAATATTGATATATACGTACTATGCACTGATTGGTTGTCAAGACTCTCGTCCAATGATATATATACTGTTGCAATTGTTTTGAAAACATATTGGCACTCGTCAAATGCTGCGTACAAAAAGGTATTTAGTTGATTTCTATGAATAATCTAGTCGAAATATTTATTTAAGTACCAATCATTCTGAGTAGCTTATGTATGAGAATATAATAAATGATAGATGTATTAAAAAGCATTCATTAAATAAAAAAATATGACTTTTCTACCAAATCTGCATATTTAGAAACATTATAAAAACTTCCTGCGTATATAGTGCAATAAGTAAACAAAGACAATACAATTGACCATTCTATAATACCTAAAACGTGTGCGAAGCAAATCCGGCTAAATATAGGTTCCTCAAAATCAATAAAAATATGGATACCTGTGAAATGATATAAAACAAAATGATTACGACAACTGAATTTTATATTTGTTAAACACAAATGTGTATATATTCAAAAAACGTATACTGATAACAAATATCATGTATTGATAACTAATATAAGTATAACATGAACACAAAAAACAACAGTATAAACCTACTTTGATTAAGTATTCCAGGTCTACAACCAAACAATTACTTTGAGTTGACATATGTTACATTTATTTAAGTTTAACGTTAATGATACAAATACTTTAAATAAGGGAAACCTTGTACTTGATCAAACTTTATATTTTAGGTAGAAAATGCAGAGCAAATGTATGTGGATAGTGATTGGGCTAGTGCTATGTGCAGGTATTCATCCGATTTGTTGTTATCCAAAAAATAATCTTAAATTTGTAAAATAATGAAATAAAGACTTGGTGTGTTGACGCATAAGAATAATTTTGAATGTGACATCACTATTGAAACAATTCAAGTTGAAGCAATTAAATATGAATACTTTGTCAATTTTGCTATTAAATAATAATACACCCCTTTTATACTCGATAAAGATAGATGACATTTTTTACAGTTTGGCTGATAAACGTTGAAGCAATTTCTATTGATAAACTGATTCAGATATCTGAAAAAGAACATGATGTGGTATTGAATGGAATACAGGTAACCATACTAAAACTTGTTGTTTTAATTATACTCTTGAAAATTATTTTAATAATTATATACTATTTGCATATACTATTTACGAATATGAAAATCAATGTAATTATGTATCTCATTTTGTCATTTCATCTTTTAGTTGTGATTTTATTACAGAATGTGAAGTTATTGTAACGCAAAACAAACCATTTACCAATGCATGATAAATGAGAGTCTACATGTAAGCTATTACAAATTTCAATAATTAAATTATTTTTTACAGGCACACTTTTGGGGCAATGAAAGAAGTGGTGATGACGATGATGTTGCCGCAAAGGAAATGAAGGAACGAAGTGGTGAAGAGGATGATATTGCCGCAAAACGAATGAATGAAAGAAGCGGTGATGACGATGATGTTGCCGCAAAGGAAATGAAGGAACGAGGTGGTGAAGAGGATGATATTGCCGCAAAACGAATGAATGGAAGAAGTGGTGATGACGATGATGTTGCCGCAAAGGAAATGAAGGAACGAGGTGGTGAAGAGGATGATATTGCCGCAAAACGAATGAATGGAAGAAGTGGTGATGACGATGATGTTGCCGCAAGGGAAATGAAGGAACGAGGTGGTGAAGTGGTGATATTGCCGCAAAACGAATGAATGAAAGAAGTGGTGATGACGATGATGTTGCCGCAAAGGAAATGAAGGAACGAGGTGGTGAAGAGGATTATATTGCCGCAAAACGAATGAATGAAAGAAGTGGTGATGACGATGATGTTGCCGCAAAGGAAATGAAGGAACGAGTTGGTGAAGAGGATGATGTTGCCGCAAAGGAAATGAAGGAACGAGGTGGTGAAGAGGATGATATTGCCGCAAAACGAATGAATGAAAGAAGTGGTGATGACGATGATGTTGCCGCAAAGGAAATGAAGGAACGAGGTGGTGAAGAGGATGATATTGCCGCAAAACGAATGAATGAAAGAAGTGGTGATGACGATGACGTTGCTGCAAGAAAATGAAAGCTGAAAAGAAGAAGTTATTCGAGAAACTTTTAAGTAGATAATGATTTAGTTTACTTCCAAGAATATTTTACATCCCATTATTAAATGAAATAGCGCTACAATGCATGTATTATTTGTTAAAATTTAGAGTTTTCCTTTAACAACTTGTGAAATCAACATGACATTCTGTTGTCCGAATACATTTGTGTTTGTTACAAATAAATACATATGTCTTCCCCAGGTTATTTTTAGATTAAACGACTTGATAGCTAGTATCAATACTGCATATGCAAAATATATTGAAATAAAATCATAGTAATATTTCAGATACCCTTAAAGAACAATACAATGGTTCATCTTTTAAAGATATTTGAACACTCGAATAAATGTAAACTATATGTATTTGCTTACAGGTACTAAGTGACATGTCGCATCATATAATTTTGCTATTCATTTTTATACGGAATGGGACTTTAAAAATGAGATCATTGATATTTAACGTCATAATTACTATCACGTCACAAAAATATTTGAAAATTACTTTTTTTTTCAATTGTATTTTTGTCAAGGGGTAAAAGACCTTATGCACTTCTCATAAATAAAAAAAGATCATACCGATTCAAATTGAGTTAGAAAGGATACATAAAGTATCATCTGATTGCAAATGTTGTTAATCTAAATAGTTAATTCCACAATTTTACCATTTTTTATGTCTGCAAAAGATTTACGTTCAAGCAAAAAGATTATAGACATACATGTAGCTGATATCGTCAACAAGTTATGTATATTTTTTATTGCAAAAACACTTATACATGTATGTATATCATATTTCATACTCTTTTTGTCATCTACATGCATCATTCATTAGATCTATCTTATGAAGTGTCTTTAATATGAGACATAGAAAAAAATGTATATGGTTGATATCTTATTGCAGCTGTTATTGTGTATTCAAAATCAAAAAACGATGAGCAATATATTTACGATTTGCTACTTAACAATTCTATTAAAATAACTTAATAAACTTAAAATTATGCTAGAACATAATAGAAAAAAAATGTATTTTCGTTAACATATAATAATTTTACCAATTCGGTTAACACTTTAAATGCATTTTTCTTTTTTTTTTGTTTCGTTGTTGCTTGTTTGATTGCTAAACCCAGAGTTCAGAAAAAGGTAAGATACCCAAATGACAGCTATTAAGATTTCGAAGTGGAGCTTATCTTTTATCGCTCATTTTATAGAATTAAAAAGTGTATCAATTTTATATTTAAGCACACTATTTAAAGATTACTTTATGGCTTGAGAAATTGGCTAAAACAACGCATTTGTATAAAAATGATAAAATGATACTGTTAATATCTCCACATCTTGAATATATTTGAATATATTTTCACATATACGTGAAATTAAATGCGAAAAACTACATAATCACCATGTGGTAATCGCCCACGCTCAACCGGATGTAAATTTCAGCAGTATTAGGATTGGCACCCGAAAGATGTGAATTTTATAAAATCAAGGTGAACGCTGCGCGTTCACTCGTGCCGATAATGATTTTTTCCTTAGATAACACTGAATATCTTGAGGTTTGAAAAGCGGTATGCCTAAATTGTTAATTGCCGCTATCATGATAATAACGTTTCAAAACTGTATCTGCTGCATAAATGCAAGAACCCTTGCAGTTGATCATGTTTGAGACATGTATATTTTCAATGAAAGCATGACAGTTAACAGTCAACAATAATCAGTGGAGACGCACGTTTTCCCTGGGAAATAAACACCTATAATGACCTTTAAATAATTCATTTTAGTTGATTATTTATTGCTTGATATTTCGAGTATATGGCGTTACGTGACATAAGTACAGCTAATCATCTTGTGAATCTCTTCGTTCTTTGTTATCATCAATTTATCTCTTTATTTCTCATCATTACATTTCAATAATACATTAAATTTATAGATTTGACATTTGGCTCTATCAAACTACGTACTCAATGAGGTGTATTCCATTGTTTTTCATAAGTATTAAATGCTGTGTGTAGTCATTATTGCAAATGAACATCAAGACCTAACATTCCAAAATTCAAATATTAAGTATTAATTTAGCATCAGCAAATGGCGAAGGATAATCACAACACAAGATGAGACGTTTAAGCATAGTATAATCAAAATTGTACTTATCATCTGCTTTGTAAATAAGAGTATCTAAAGTGTAATGTATATGTATCTTATTTTATTAGTTTCACATTGATTTGATTTATTTTCAGGAGTGTTTCATTGCCCAAAGGGTACATTCAAACATAAGGCAAAATTCGGACAACTTGGACCTTATTGGTATGATGAACACTGTGACAACTCATTTGACACTCAGTTTGCACTTTTAGGTAATTTTCTATATACTATCTATACGTGATAAAATGTGCATTGTGTTTTTGCAAAGATGGGCATTGAATAATTTACAGATTTAACTATAGATTCCTACGATGTATGATAACTTAACTTTTGTTTTATACTCTTTTTAGGTACTAATATATTTATTTTATGAGATATAACATTGAACGTTTAATTAATTATCATTGTGTCTGCTATTGACGTAGATATTAAAATATGATATAAGATTGCCAATTAATGACAAAATGGTGACTTATCCCATGGGCTATTTTTTCTTTTGTTTGATATACTTTTAAGTAATTATTAACATACAAATCTTCAGACTTCATTTTTGAGTTTTTGCTTATCAATTGCTAATAGGATCAAAAACAAGTCTGCAGTGCCCTTATCCACTTGCCTCGGTTTTCTTTGAAGAGCCTAACGATGACATTTTTGCTTTCTATGTTGCAAAGCTTTGCTTTAGCGTTTTAGACGCAAGAGTTATACAAACATCTTTTTATGTTGGTCCTACAAGCGAGGTTGAGCCACTTACATATAGAGAGGTATGTTTTGCGATTTAGGAATCAGAGTGTCGTTCAAATTTATACTGGAATATAATTGTGAATAGCGATATGTTTACTTATTAAACATGCGAATGAACATTCTACCTTTTCGTAATAATTAAATTAACATTATCTTTTTTTTTCATGAATTAAACATAAATAATTAAAAGCAATGAAATAGATTATGTGTTCTATTTTCCGATTTGATATAAAATTGGCAATATTGCTTCAGCATTTATAATCTATGACAAATTTTAAAATGCAAAACAATGCAATTATTAATTATTTACAAACTAGGATTTGTGATTAAATAACTTCTTGTCATTAATAAATTAAATCTGTCAGGAATTAAATCAAACATCTTGGGTAAAACGATGTTATGAGGTTGGTGATTCATTTAAGACCAATGCCTTAGGAATTTCCGCATTTACCAAAAGCGAAAGTTCTCAGGTAGGAAATTTGTTACAAATAATCATAAAAATATATTTAAACTCTGTGTAACCATACCGATTTTTCAGAACTATTACTCAAAACGTTTTTGTACGTTATTAAAAATTATTCCAAGAGGGCTTATTCAAGTCCAATGCTCTTAGTTCGCATATGAGATATGTAAAAATTGTGCAACTTAAACAGGATGTAACTACTTAAATATATTTTGTTTGTCTAGGTGAAGATCAAGAATGTTAAGCTTGTAACGTATCGTTTTGAATTATAAAATGACGAATGTCAATGGCACAAATTGGAGATTTAAACTAAAGATTGGAATGAAATCAACGCAAATCATTCATTGTGAATACGTGAATAATTCAAATAAAGGCGCTTAAAGAAAACTCTTCTTTAAAAAATAATATTTGATGATAATATAAACTGATGCTATCAAAAATTAATTAATTGTATGAAAAATAACGTTATACAACATTATGACTTATGACTTTATGCCTCTGACTATTGTTCTATGATACTAACATCATACACATATGCAATCCGATCGAAAAATGTTCATTAATGTGATACAACAAAATATGTTATTTATTACATATTACAACTATTACATATTACAAAATTACATTCTAATAACATTTATGACATCCATTTAAATGGTGATGTTAATGTAACTTTGCTAAAAAAGGTAAGCCAGAGGGCAGGTTAACCATAAGAATTTTCGAATATCATATATATATTTTTTCAATTTAATATTGATGAAAATTGCGTTATAAAGTCAAAACATTCTAATCACTTTACGCCTGACCATAACAATAGTCTTATCACTTTTCGTCTGGCAATAAAAACAATTATCCAGAGTGTTTTAAGGTACAACTGTATTATCAATATATTCAGAGCCTGATATTCCTCTGACAAACTCCTTTCTAAATAATATATATATAAGGAAAATAAATGAATAAAAATAATACTAATAATATATTAACGGTAATCATGGTTTTATATAAAAACCAACGACATAATGGTATCATAATGCAACTGTTCTAATATGATATTTTGTCATGTCATTTGTGCCAAAAAGTCGTATCGAGTTCATTATAAATTTACCACATTAAATCTAAGACAAACTTCTAAGACAAACGGCCATAAAAAACAATAAACATAACATATGAGTCATAATTGTTAATTTTCTAGCATTTGTCAGTTGTATGCAATATTATGATAATACTTCATGCTTTGAGGGCAATACGTTGATTGGTGGACCCGAGGGCAAGGGGGCAGGACGGACCGAAGGCAAAGCCTGAGGTCCGTCTCACCCCGTGCCCGAGGGTCCAGCAATCAACGTATTGCCCTCAAAACATGAAGTATTATTTTTATTAAATGCCTTTCTGATGATTTTTTATGTTTAAGATTTTTCATGTTTCGCATTGAAATACCCTGTCACCCCCTGTGCTGTAAATAGAATGGTCGAGGGCCAGTTCAGCATTTTACTGCCCTGGCAGTTTTCATATAATTTCTTTATAAAATAACTTGCAGGCATGTAATAATCAGAAATATTGCATTGTATTTAGACCAATTAGTTAATGTTTAGATATTTTAAGTCGACAGTTGTAACCAATAAATACGTGTCATTTCTGAAACAGAATAAGCAGATTCTTGAATATGTGACATAAAAAAATGACAGTCCGTGAATGTTTTGGATAGCTTATGCATAGTTTATGCGGTCAATCCTTGATATTGATAAAACACAACATATTGTAATATTGAGAATAATATCAAGAATCAATGTGTATACCCTTTTAGAATATGAACCAGGAACTATAAATCACTAGAAGTTTGTTAAATTCAATGGACTACGTTATTTGGTATTATACGACTAGTTCAAATTAGGTGGCTAGGATGGAATATTAATTTAATGATCTCAAAAACCAATTTTAGATTACAACAACTAGATTCAACCAAGGTCCTCACAGTGATTTACTTAATATTATAGCTATATTTATTGATAAATATGAACAATAAAATTATCGTTGAAATAAATATTGATGTCGCAAATGGAAGCACAATTATATGCTTGGAAAATAACATAGATACTAAAAGCACACTAAACTAATTTCATCGCGCCATTTTTGATATTTTAGTTATATATTAGAATAAGCCTAATGATAATTCTATTTGTACAATACGTAAAACACGACATCAAAACGACGTCAATCATTTGACATATTATCTTTTCTAACATAATAGTTTCTTACATATATACATAATTTGATGTAACAATATGGCTTGCTAAAATGTATCACCTTGTTTATAAGAATATGTTTCTTAAATGCTGATAACTTTAAAAACAATATTCACATGGGCATTGTAGTGTTGCAGTATAATTTGTTTTCACAAATGTGTTTATTTTAAAAACTGAAACAAACAGTGCATATGTATGAATAAATGAAATGGCTGATAAGTAGTCTACAAATGATTTATTCGAAGGTGTCATTGAGCTGTGCCTATAATTCATATTCATCACGCACACATTGACATTTAATTTCCAAGAAATGCCTGAGTGGGTAGAAAGAGGGGGCGTTTAATATTTCAAACTCAACAATAGCATATCATTTGAAATTTGTTTGAATAGAATTGGAGTCTGGTCAAACAAAACGCGACAATGTGGTACAGCGTATAGAAAGTGTAGTAAAAACGCAACAGCAGGAGCTGATTCAAAGGAGCACATCAATATATTTAAGTCATAATTCTATTGACAGAATACATTACATATATATAACTTCAAAAGTATTTGAAGGTCTGTCGATTTCCTTTGTTCAGTGTTAATATTTAGATATTTACCCCTATTGCAGATTGGTATTTGTGATGACTTATTACTCAAACGGCGATCACGCCCGGTAAAGGATGTTTCATCGTTTATAAGAGCACCGCAAAGCAACATATCTCAGCAACCATTAGGCGTCCTTTGATACTGGTAATAAAGGGTGTAATACACTGCAACAAAAATAACAACCTAATGCCTTATCAATCATAAACAAAAACATGCCATCTTTATCACTTTCAAATAACTTTGATATCATTTTCACAATAATGTGTTTTGTTTGCAAGTTCCAATGTTATTATGTATTGGCGTAAAATAGTTATTTCAAATCTTAAGTCACAATTTGGCTCGTATGCTTGACGCTTACGTTTAAACTGTATGATTTTTTTAATGGATGACCATTATGTAAATATGTTTCATTAATGCTAACAAGGGTGTTTCTTAGGAAGTTGCCTATTATATAATTTTAAAACGAATTTAATTTAATTCAAAATACAAAACTGGCATAATAAAAATAAAATGTCATTTTTTTCTATATTTATTAAAAACACTTGATATATTTCTTTAGTCATCAAGCTCTTTGGAGATTGTTATTTTAATTTCTTATTTCGATCAAATCGGCAATCAGACCGAGGAATAGAAAAAAAACTACAATTCGTAACGAGTAAAATCTGTCAATTCTCTTCGGCAAAGCAAAACAATATTTTTAACCGAACTTCGTTCTCATGATTATGCTTTTTTTCTCCTTGGGGAGTGCCGATCACTATTTATGGAATATTGTTATAATATCTCATTCTATAAAATTTATTGTATTTTTTTTTAATTTAATTTAGTTTTTACATTTTATTACGTTGATTAGGTAGCATGTCGATAATCAACGTGAAAAACATAACACAAATCATACTTAATTCTGACAGGCACAATTGAGAAAAACCGATTTGTTTAAAGATTAAACAAACTAGCTCCAATAGATAAAAGGTAAAAGTATATTTTTTCTCAAATATATCTTTGCTGCTTTAGATATGTTAAAGCTCGACATATACGTTTTCTGACAACTGCATTGTTTTGCATGGACTCCAAATAAATTATTTAATTGACCATTATATTTACCACAAGCAACATTTGGGAAAACACCTTTTTATCTATTTTTAGAGATCATTTATATTATGACTGGATGCACCAACAATAATCAATTTAAGAGCCGTTATGAAAGGAAATCATCATGCATAATTTATTAAGTATCGATGTCATATATTTTGCACTATACAATTTTAGGCCTAACACAAATGCGGGTTTATAACACCAACCAAGCGAATTTATTTATTGTGAAATATTGGTATGCTTACATTATAGATTGACTTTTAAACCTTATTTAAGCCGCCGTTTTAAAGTATGTCCGAACTGAATAGATTAGTTTGGCTATAAATACACCATTATTCACATTTTCTGGAAGAGAAACATTTGAAAAAAACGCATTTTACTGTTTTAAGTAACAAATCAAGCCAATGCTTAATAAAGGAAACAACATGTGTTGCTTTGATTCATACACTCTTTTGTTTAAATGCGTATATTAAATTATTGCAACACTTGTCATTCTTAAAGGGCAATGTTTGCGTCTTTTCTTTTGTCCTATCACATTTATCTTTTTAATGTTTATTACCCAAAAATATTTTAAAAAGGTAGTCCGTAATCAAGATATAAGTAAGACCTTCAATCTTAAACTTAGAGTGTCACGGATTAAACAATAACTAAGGTGATTAAAAATCAGCAATGAACAAATTTAGCATTTTTCTTTTGCTTGTGCTTGTGTACAGTATATCGGGTAAGTGAAATATATACTTATGATTTTGCTCAAAATATAACATTTAAACATTTGTATAACAAAACACACTTGTGTTAGTAGGGGTAAAAGGTAGTATAAAGATATAATACTATTTTGACAAAATCCTATCTATAAAGTATTTATGTCAACCATTTATTTTCGTTAGGTATTATCTAGACCTAGGATGTAAGTCAGACACAAGCCACAAGCCTTAATATATCTCATTTTATGGATGTTTATTTTATGAATGATTTCCATGTATCACGAGAAGCAAAACGCGGTGTTTTTTTCTGTTATGCAAGTCGTATTCAGAATCTGAAATTTAAATAAAATCGCATTTGCCTTTAAAGTATTGTGCTTATGTTGGCAAAACATAAGCAGTTTCTACCCGTTGGCGTAGGCTTTGATAAAAAAGGATTAATTTGAATGTAGGTATGTTTGATCTTCAAAATATCAAAGTGTATTGTTGGATTGCCTAGGTGTTTTCCATTGCCCAGAAGGGACAGTAGAATACAAACTGAAATATGGACAACTGGGACCTTATAGATACTATGATGAATGTGTTACCATGTCGCCTAATCATTATCAGTGGGCCATGTTAGGTAAGTCAATTAAGAACATTTATTTATCAATCAGTTTAGTTTGTATCATATTCCCAGTGAAACTATTTACATGTAACATACTGTTTTGTAGGCTCTAGGCTCATACATTGCTTAAGATGGGTATTGCAACAAGATTAAGTATCAGGTTTTGATAAATTGTATACATGAACAATTTCAAACTTTTCCACTGAGATCAATGCTCAGGGTGCACTTACCAAATACATGTATACAGTATAATTACGCTAGGAAATATATTGTGATAAGTTAAATCAACAATTTACCTCGTAGTTGGTACAATAGAAAGGGATTAAAAAATTAACGTCATTTGGTATAGGCATGTTTCAATGCACATCAGTACAGAGCTCAGTAATCAATTTATAGTTTGCAATATTATACATTAACGTTAAATTATTCTCTTTTTAGGATCTCAAACCAATTTACAATGTCCTTGGTTCAGATAAGAAGTGAACTTACAAGAGGAGGATGAAAATTATGCGTTCTATATGGCAAAACTCTGCTTTAGTGTGTATACTGCTGAGAGAATCACAGCAATTTTGAGATCTATATACCACATGGAAGATGAAAGATATCATGTAGATAATCATTTTATAAGCGAGGTTAGTTATTTTTCAATGAGAATATCAACACAGAGTACCTTGAGATAATATCTAATAAATATATCTAGATGAAGAGATGAATCCGATTCTAAAATATAACATTGAACTTTTGCAATTTATATTTCTCCTGTTTACGCTATATATCTAAAGATACTTTTTACGCTATATTTTGAAACATACTTATATTTTGATTATATTAAATCATTTTCGTGTTTTCCTGCGAAGCTTTACGGATGCATGGATTTCGTTCGAAGTAACAGTAAATTAATCATATTTCTAGCATTTTGTAAATCAGACTTCATGGACAAGACGGTGCTATGAGTCGGGGGATACATTTAAAGTAACCTGGGTGACAGTACGTGCACTGCAAGACGTTGAATATTTACCGGTAAGAAAGAGTTTTGTTCATCAATGCACTAAACATTTAATGAATTTAAAAATCAAACGGTGAAGTATAACTTAACAATCGTATGCATTTAAGCAATAAACATGGTTAACATATTTAACATGCACTAACTTTATAAGTAATTGTTTAGATATGATTTTAATTTATGGTTTATGTTTTATGTTACTCTTTATCAGGTGGAGATAAAGAATATGAAACTCGTCTCATGTCGTTTTGAGATAGATGATACAGTCAATTATCAAATGTAGAAACAATACACCACCCTCAATTTGTCAAAATATCATTTTCTTTGAATTCATGATACATATATTAGAATAGCTGATATTTGTTCTTTGTGGAATCGGATTATTTATTTACAATTGATTTATTATTTACCAATTTGATGTTATAGAAGTTATTGAAGTAAGATCAAATTTATTGAAACCACACTGTTCATGAATTACAATTTTTTTGTAAAGAAAATGCCAAAACAAGATATTAATGTTTGTTTAAGTTGTTCTCGTCTAACTTTCCAAAAGATTAATATAGTTTAAACTGGATTAATAATATTTCAAATAAAAAATCGATAAAACGGAAAAAAGATTGATTCATTTTGAAAAAGTTTGCGCTTTATAGAATATTTCAGATTTTTGCTCATTTACACTAACCAAGCTATTGTTTGCCCTCGGTGACAGTCGAACAATTGATAGGGATTAGTTTCCCTGAGAAATTATATATGCGATTTCCTTTTGTTTCTTTATCTGCATCTTTTGCATCTCACGTTGATGGTTTTCATGAGCTTTCCTCTTCAATATGACAGCCCGAACTATAGAAATCAAACCATGTTTATGCATCGCTTGCTGCTTGGGGGGCGTCTGGCACTTCTTAGCATCTTTTAGATTTGGTTTTTGCTCACAAGTTCAACCGTTGTTAAACCAGTTTAAACATATTCTTGCTCGTTGAGAGTGAATACATATCATTAAATGACGGTTTAATTACACGACTATATTCTAACTTACATCCATCCTCAGATATACACACAAATATGTTTCTAAAACATATAACACAATCAATTCATGTTTCCATCTTATTAAATAATTTGACAGTCATAACTAAGGTTATAAATGTCGGATGCTTATAACCTTCAAAAGCAGGTTTACGTTTATATACACCAAAATATATCCTACTTTAGTCACATTGTACAATACTTTATTAAGATACATATATTTTTTAAACACCATTTCTAATGATAATCTTCGTCGACAAATTTTGCATAAATGTTTTTTTTCATCTTTTTTAGATAACTAATTGGTTTTTACATTTAATTGATTCCTAAATATCTGGTATGAATCGATACCCCATAAAACATGTGCTTTGGCTTACATTTTTCAATATTCATGCAGTTATTTAGCCTTTTATCATCTTCAAACTAAATCAAACCATTAAATACTAACATTCGTTGGCTTTTATACATCTTTGCAAATCAGAGTTTAAATAATGTGTGTTATTTCGATGCACCTGTCTGAATAGAACGTCTGAAAAAACACCATATGATTTATATCAACAGGTTAAGAACACTAAGAACCTATAATTGCATTTCAAGATTAATAATTCTCGTACATTGACATTGAAATACTAAAATTACAGTATGGTGGTCATCAGAAGTTTGCATCATATATTTTGCACCAACTATAAGTGATATCTTTTACAAATTGCACTACGGTATGGCCACAAAACGTATACGTAAAATGACGAATGACAAACACAGCACATGCCAATACAATAAATATATATTAATCTAATTAGAATAAAAGTTGGGTTCAAACAAGACCATATTTGACACACAAATACATGTTATAGGATATCCAAGAATATATAAAACCGTTATAGGTTGTGCCCTACTGCTCTTATATTAAATCACTCTCTCTCTCTCTCTGCTGACATTCAGTATCAAGTCCATATCATGGTGTTATTCTATACCAAAATATGCTAGCCTAAACAGTAACAGGGTGAATTTATCTTTCAATGAAATCTATGAAAGATGAAATGTATAGCAGGATCTAATTGTATGTTTATTGTAAGCTACGAAACATACATATTTATACGAAATATATTGTAAGTTTGTATGATTCAAAACCGTTATTCGTTAACTATAACTTTTAAGGAATCAATTTATATCATAAGGCTTTACAAGTAACTGGACTCTATGATTTATATTAATATGATATATTAGTCGTTATACTAGGTTGTGAGAATATGAATTTTCATTTTTATGGTTTGGGTAAGAAATCAAACGAATACAGAACAAAACAAGACACCAACATGTGTTACCGTGATTTATGTACTGCCTTATGGCAATGCCTGGTGTTAAAATACATATAGCATAATTAATTCTAGTGTGCTATTTGACACTTTTAAAGGGCAAAAAAGAGTTTGAAAAGTATTACAATAATTGCTATCATGTTCATTTATATGCTATATAGCTTTCAACATAAACAATACCCTTAAGATTGACTAATTGATATCGTATTAAATATATATGAAATATATTA
>LQRL01087747.1:6785-21146 GCA_001703475.1 Hydroides elegans
AACCTTCGAATTGATTGCGACTATTAAATCGCCCCCTTTCGAAGATCACGTTTCGGCGAACCACGAAGTGTCCGTTAAATTTGTCTTTAACTGTGGCGTAATCTTTGGATTCATTTTCATTTAGTCCAAACATTTATAGTATATCCTCGGCTTGAGGTCCCATAGCGTATATTAGGGTGTTCACCTTTTGTACATCGTCCTTTATATCGGCTACAGTAATATACCGTTCGAACCTTTTTATCCATTTTTGCCACTCTTCGGGCTTCGCGAAATTCAATTTCTCCGGTGGTTGTACTCCAGCTTGAGCCATTTTATTGTGATTATATTTTTATTTATCACAGTTTATAAGAATATTAATTATTTATTAATTATTCCTTTAATTAGCTTTACCGCTGCCACCATGTAGGATTATCGATATCATCAGAAAGACGTAACAACTATTATTTGACTGCATTTATTTACATCTATTGATACAGTGATCTTACAGTGATTAAACATAAAACGTCGGCTCCTTATATACTGAACGACCGTAACCACAAGAGATGGAGTCATAGGATGGTATTCATATGATGATTACTCATTAGGCATTATACATATAGCTAATACTACATATATGGTGGAGAATCTATTGGTTTTGTATACAAGAGTCTCGACATTTCACAATCTCAGCACTACAATCTCAGACTGCATAAGGGACCACATTCACACAAAGTCCGTTGATTCTTAACCAAGTATACCAAAATGCACCCAAGATATGTTCTGGAGCGTTTGTTTTGTTGCAATGTGTAAATATATATATAAACGTTTGACAGGAGAATTTCACAGGACTTTGCAACTTAGCAATTGATATTAAATTACAATTTCCAATACAATCACCATATATGTAATATGTATGCTGTGAATGAAGAATAACTACTCTCTTGAAATCCCCCCCCTACTGCATCTTTTTGAATAAAAACACATACCCTTTAACACCCCCCCCCCTTCCTAGCCTTCCAATTAATATTCCTGGTTTGATAACACGTTGACCTTGCTTCAACTTGTTAAATGTTAAAATTGTAACGTCATAACTACGTGCTCTTCGGGTTTTGAGATATCACGAATCGACACAATGGCATTGTGACGTCATATTTACACTTTTATGCGAAGGCCAATCTGATCTAGTAGTCATATCAAGTCATATTCGGGGCTCAGAAGTCAGGATAGGAAATCACGTACTCAGAGTGTTCTGACACAGGTGCTTGTCTTTAACCGATATATACCCTTTAACTATAATATTCCGAGCAAATCATTCATCGATTCCTATGATGAACATTTGACCATGATCGTGTGGTTGACCATTGTGGTTTTCACACTCGAGGAAAGCCTTTTTTAGTGCTTAATGGATTGCGGGTATTCATTCGGATGTCAAGTATTTTTGAGACTGACCCAAAGTTCAAAACTTATTAAAGATGCATAGTGAAAAAATACATTCAGATTAAAGATTAATAGCAGTACTGGAGCAATGTATATAAGGCCTTTCACATGCGTTATTTGAGAAAAATATGTTATTTTTCGAAATTACCCCTTTCTTCTGTTCAGGATGAGTTTAAAAACAAGTAGTGTCAATGTTGAGAAAAAATATTACATTGCAAGGTAAGGGGTAGAATTCTTTTGAAAAAAATTCTAGGGCTAGTTTATCGTTCTTATGTGTCTCTCCATATCTCCTTGAAACGTGAGAAGTTATATGCACTCCATCGTCTGCGCTTGGCTCAAAAATAGTTATCGTGATTAGGGTGCGTTCAAATTGATCTAATTAACCTTCAAATCTAGCTTCAAATCACTTAACGCAATGGCGACAATATGCATTTTATTCTATTATATTACCTTCAATCATACTTCAAACCTGCTTCAAACCAAATGTCAACTTGTATCAACAGAATTTTATATATGCGTATTTGGTTTGAAGGTTGGTTTGAAGGTAGGCTTAAAAGTAGTTTGAAGCTAAGTTTGAAGGGCCTCCCAAACAACCTTGATTTTTGTATTGTCGATGCGACGACCTTAAGTGGTTTGAAGTTAGGTTTGAATGTTGGTTTGATTAATTTGAACGCACCCTAGAGGATAGTCTATTTTTAAAGGATGGGGCATATGTTGTGACACAATTTTACAGAATAGCGATGTAATCTCATAGTATCAAAATGCATGTTAAATAAGTTTTGAGTATCGAACTATTCATGTGTCCTCCATAATCGATTCTACCCCATTTTGCGCGTTGAGTATTTTATTATTCACAATTCTGCCCCCGTGTAATTAGCAAATGACCAAGAATATAAATTATTCATGCTTCAGTTTATGTGTAAGCTTAATGCAAGAAGGAATCCGGTGTGGGATACATAAATATTCTTATCGGCCCGGGGCCGCAGGCCCCGTGCCTTTATACAACTCACATGCCCAATCCAATTACTGCTAAAATTTACTTCCGGTTGAGCATGGGTAATTACCAATAAAACAACGCTGATACCATCTAATTGAATAACTCTAACCAATACAAACTATATGAGCTGTGACATTTAAATAGCAGATATTTTAAAATATTGCCAAAGTTAATCATAAGCACTTTATCGTTTAACGAATTTAACCAAACGATGACCCTGAATCAGTCATCAACATCATTGCCTTGGCCAACATGGAGTCTTTGTGGTGTTATTTTGAAATATATATAATAAAAAGTGTCACGTCTAGACAGTTGATATTCATATTAAGCTACACTAGACATTTTATAGACTAACACGACATATATGAAAATCATATAAGTCAAAGATTTGTGGAGAAAATAATGGTCCCATGACATTGTTTAAGTTAATAACAGATGACAAGTATGTATGCATTACAGACTACAAGCGTTGGCATCCTCTGCATGGTTAACTACATGCAAATACGTGTTGTATATGAAAGATACCTTTCCTTGCTTTAGCTTTTATCTGATGTTGGAATAGACAATTAAAACCTATCCAAGACAATATTTTGAAAATAGGATTTCTAATGAAGTCTATTTTTTCCAAGAATAACTGCATTGCTCGAAGCTTAGTCATTATGTTTTTCATAAGCCACTCCAATTAAAGATTAAATGTAAATAAATCGAGTTGTCTCAGTTCACAATTGCCATAATGAGCTTGTTCTTCAATTGGTTTACTTCTAACTTTGACCAAGCAATATCGCATTGCACTTAGTCTTCATTTCAATCTAGGATTAAGCTTCAACACTTATGACATATATTACACCCGAATCTCTTATCTACTTAGCAATTAGCAACGCAACGAATTCTCGAAGAAAATACGAATGGTAATTATCCTTGAACTCAAAGGAGCAGCAGTCATTTCATAATGAACATAGAAAATGGTGATTCCTTACAAGGAACATTATATATGCAGCATAGAAAAGACTGGTAAATGCCCTTCTTTATTATAATAATGATAATCAAATCAATCTGTAATACATAAATATAAAACAAATGAATAAATGAATTTATTAAAACCAACAATATTAAAAAAAAACTATTCAAAAGATACGATAACACAAATTGAAGAATTAGAGGCACCAAACAAATTGAATACTATAATAATATTAAAAACCAGAACAACGTTAGTATGGCAAGTATGTTATGTATGTTTGACCGATTACAGCAGATGTGAACTTTTTCGATGATTTGATTGTGGTTAAAGTTCAAGAAAGAGCATATATTTTCATTATGAACCTTAATGTTTTAATAATCCGATTATAATTATGGATCCCATGAACAACTATTTCTAGGTAAATATCAAAATATTTGTCGTGATATAGTCTCTTAATTGTCGTGGATATCGAATCATATTCATGACTTTCAATAGATCCTTTCCATATGCTTTTCGAATGGATTTTCGACACGAGAACTGTAAAGACCGTGCTCTTTGTAGCCAATCAATCACCCATGCACGTTCCGCTTCATATTCGTCACTTGCGTGAGACATCAGCTCAGAATCAACCTTATCTAGGCCTTCGGGTATTTCGGCTCCACATAGAAGGAGTATTTTGATAATATCGTATCGCCTCTTATGTAAGGCATAACCAGTTGGTGTCAATGATAGATTGCATAACATGAAACTGTTTCTAGTGTCAAGATGACAACAATTGTAGATCAACAGTCTTACAATGTCTATGTTTCCTGTTCGAATAGCAATGAATATCGGTGGCGACACGCTGTTACCAGGCAATTCATTGCCTTTGAAGTCATCCACATCGAACCCTAACCGTATCAGAATCTGACAGATTGTATACATGTATTTTGGTTCCATATCTGAGCTGATTGCTCTGGAAATGACTGCGTGTCCTTTCGAATAGAGTTCATTATCTTGAACGAATGACAACGTAAACCAAACCGCTAAAGGGGTACTATTTTTGAAGTGATTCCAACAATATTCTAAGCTTTTCAGAAAGGGGAGACTTAGTGGTTTAATATATTTTGTACAAAATACATGAATAATATAATACGCTTGATATCGAATAGCGATGCTTAGGAGACGTCCACAAACCATTTGTTTTTTATCATGAGAAAGTGTTCCAAAAAACGCCGGTTCATCTAAAAGAAAACGCAGAAGAGCTGAAGCTCGCTTTTGTACTGGTCTTTCAAGGCATTTTATTATTCCATCGGATCCCAAATTTTCACATCCAAAGATTCGTATTATTGTCTTTACTTTATTAAAAAGGCATACCCTTGTTTCATCATTGGCCATTATACAAAGTTGGATTAAGACATCAAGGCATCTAAATACAAACATATCATAGTTTTCGTAATAATCGGTGTCATACATTACGAACCATGTGCCTCTGGTTATGAGGTATTCCAAAACTTGTTCATTTACATTCTCATGGCACAAAATTGAATGAAAAGTTTTTTCATCGATTTCCCAAATGTTATTTGTCATAATCTCAATTAGTCCCAAATCATTCGTCAAACATGCAAGTTGTAATAAATTGATAATATTTTCTCGCTCATCAAAAACATATTCATCCTCTATCAGATCAAAATCTGAAAGACTATCCTGTAAATTATACTTAAACCCTTTCAAATAACTACTACACATGTATGTATCCAGAAATTCTTTAAACGTTTCGTTTTCTAGAATTCCAAAACAAATCGATTTCTCAAAATACTGAACTCCATTCAAATTAATGTCACAATGTATCCCTGATATTATGTCTTGAAGCATAAGATGCAAAGATCCTGCATCTCGTGCTAATATGAAGCAAAATATTAAGTACATTAAAAGGTCATTATTACTTTCATGATTGAGATCATTTTCAGGAAGAAAATCCTCATCATTTATTGGTATATTCTTAGGCACAGGGTTGAAATGAACAAAGTATTCCGGTGAAACAATTATCACGCCATTGTCCTCAGTTTCCTCAAGATCCGAAGACAATCGATCATTATCACCGAATTCAGAAGCCATTGTTTTTATCTCGAATGTTTTCAAATATTAATATACTTCATTCCGTTTTATCTATTAATTCATTTACGCTTATTTGTAGCGATATATCATTTAGAATTCAATGAATTGAAACTTATTTCAATATGTTATTGGATAAAAGAATAATCAGTGTTTTATTGCTATGAAATTATATCATAAATGATAAGCAATTGAAGCATGTTTCTCATCTCTATGTATCATTAAACTACTTGACCTAAACTACGGTATATTTATAATGACAGTTGTTTAGGCAAGTGTCGTCTTATTATGTCAATGGAGTTCTACTTTTCACTGGACTATGTAACCTGTTCATTGATACAAATCGACAATTACCATTATATTGGTTGTGATAATTTATCTATGTGATATAATATTAATCCTTATAATACCCTATAATCGGGAATTTTGAGCTATTGTTCCGAATCGCTGACACTTTGGAACATTTCAACAATCTTATGAATATCGATTTTTTTTATTTTAAGGGGAAATTAGTAGAAATGTTCAAATTATTTTTTTAATAAAAATCGCATGCCAGTATACATTCATATCTGCGTTGCTATCATTTCGATAGCATTATCAAATAAAGCATATCTATGAGACTACTAATGGGTTTGAGAATTTACGAAAGCTCTTATTATCCCCGTACAATGTGGTTGAGCATGTCAAAATGTACAAAAAACTGCGGCAAATTGAAATTACAGTATTATTTGATTCAAAAGATTTGAATTGTGTAAGAAATTTCTTAAAATTGTTTATATTGTTTTTTGGTATTTGTCTATACAGACTTAGTGTATGCTTGTAAATTAGGAACAAATTTGAATGTATATTTTAAGAAACCCCATAGCAATGTGAATGTTTGTTCTAATTTAACTCGATTATGGAGTCGAAAAGTTTTTTTTTATAAACCACATACGATTTACAACCTTTTCCACCCACGGCTAAATATCCGAGCACAACATTTCATTTTTGAAGGAATAAGCAAACAAATAGAAACGAATTTTAATGAAATAATATATTTTACAATGTTATAATACATATATATGTATTATGATATATGATATAAACATATATAATTTTCATCTCATTCTAGTGCAACCCATTTCAACACATTTCGAATATTTAAAACTTCGTTTGAACGTTTTGACAAAGCTGTATATACGGCCCCTCAATAGTTGTCCCTCCTTTTATGCATTCTATCATGTATGTAATGATCGTTTTAAGCATGTGGTTTGTTGGTATAAAATGGTCTATGCTCTTCAATAAAACATATTTAAGACAGACTTTGACCTACACTCGCATATGCGTGATACTTGTTTAAAACAAAAGCTTATTTGCATACCGGTTTGAATGTAGTCTATCTTTTCAATTGAACAGATCTATTCACAGCTATCAAAAAAAAAATCATACGAATCATTTTCAGAAGAATTATACGAGTCACTTTCATCGTTACTGTCGGTGTTACTTAATGATATGATACCTGGCTCAATAATTTTAATAATGCCCTCCGCGGCACAAAGGCTATCGTCAATAGCCAGTACGTGGTTGGTAACTGTTTCCAATCATCTACAGTTATCGAGCGAATGGCTTCATATGTTAGGGCCATGACATTTCTCATCTTGAACGTTTCATTTGTGTCTAGATGAGTTCAATAGGGTTCAGTTCACAATGCTTGATCCCCTTAAAAAAGCTATAAATCAATCAAATATCTTCATTCAAATGTAGTTTTTCCCCATCTGATAAAATTATTATTCATCTTTGGTTATTTGAATGAAATGGTGAAATTAGTATAAATCATATAATCTATAGAGCTGTGATGATTCATATTTAATCAGGTGATATGGATATCCGTGGTGATTTCTATTATTAGAATGTCGCACCTCACTTTATACCCTCCTTGTTTAATCAAAGAAATGGCAATTAAGCGACAAAAGCTAATGCGCCATTTTCGAAATATATGTGACGTTACTTTTAATATGTACTATTAAAACATAGACAGTCTAATCGCTGTAAAAATATATGAAAGCTGTGTGTAAATGTATCACCTTTCAAATAATATTTGAAAAAAAACAGTACAATAGATTTTAAGATAGTTCTTTTGTAGCATGTTTTGTTGATACATGTGTGTAGGGTATATTAGAAATTGTACTGTAAAAATGATAGTTATTTGGAACAATGTTTACGAGGGTGACCATCAACAAATTGAATGCTGTATTATATGACTATTTTAAGACAAGGTAGACTATTGATAACAGAATATAGAAAAACAATTCTGAACTGTTTTTACTACATCTATTATGAATAAATTCTATTCGTTCGTGTAAATCTAGAATATCTAATGAAAACAAACGATGAAACATTGATTTTGACAGCATAGAAAAGGGGTCGTAAGCTTAGCTTTTCAGGGGAGTTAAGACAATTTCATAAATCGAAAATATTTTCTAAGTTTTTGGAAATGTTTTATAATAAACGCATTTTTAGATAAATTCTATCTGATTATCGATTCTGGCCATCAAAACTAAATCCTCACTTCCATAATATAAATAGGTTTCGGAAAAAATAAACACATTAAAAGTTATTACTTGAAACATAATGCGTGACATATATTAGTATTCAATTTTCTATACAGATTAAAATATAATCTTGACTCAAAATAATATCATATTTCAAATCTCAGAGAAAACTAGATTTTAAATTTGCCCAACTGCTTGCGCGCTGTCATATATGCGTGCATTTTTTTTTATGATGAACACGTGCTACTGTTTGTTTATCTGTTATGAAATTCCTACAACATGTTTAATTGTAGAAAAAGATAGTCCGTTTTATACATTATAATTCGGTAATATATATACTATTTCAACTAGAAAATTGGATACAAGAATAATACTTGTCATATGATGAGTGGATAAATTGGATTTTAAAGGACTTTTTGCGTCATCTTTTTATTTTTTTTTAAAAAGTTTATGCGGATATAAGCCTCATTACTCTTTAAAGTTGTAAAGTAGCAAACTTCCAAAAGAAGACAGTATTTTGTAAAATATGGATAAAAATGTAAATAACACAGGGTAATAACTATATGAAAATATGGATATGTTATAAAACGGATAGAATATATTGAAATTATATGTTTTGGATAGAATTATGGAGCAAAAATTACTTTTGGATACGTTTTTGATAGTTCTTTGTGGGGCATCAGTTGTTTCAGGTACGTCAGGTGAATCGAAAAAAAAAATGTATTTAGAAAAGTTGTTGAAAGTGACAACGATAAATAAATAACATTTTTTGACATTGATTAAATGAAATATTTTAATGAAAAATAATATTTATTTACTGGTTCTTTTATTTAATACTGACATGCGAATATGGTTCAGGGGAGTGATGCTCTTGTTATGAAAATGGCATCGGATATGGCAATGCCAATAGAACAAATGTAAACCTTAATTTATAAGATTTCATTTATTATTTTGCTTTTTATATGTGTTTTAATGTACTGTGAATATGGACTTTGAATATGAAATAGAAGTTATCAAAAATGGACTTTTAAATATGTTCCGTTTCCATATCTTGTAACTTCGAAATGATAAGTATCTTAGAAATGCATATGTATTATTTGTTGTTTTAGGGTTCCGTTCATGTAGTCCGAATCCTTGTAGAAATGGAGTGCCGTGCATCCAACCAGCATCAGGAGATCCTTATTGCAGGTTAATAACAGTTATATATACCCCGTATTCTTTTTAGAAGCAACTCTAACCGGTTAAGGTTGGGTTAAGGTGATCTAAAAAGAACGCTTTGTAAGAGTAATAAAAAGTAATCCGGTTGTAAACTGAAAAAAAAAGTTGCTCTAAAAGAATGGGTTAATCGAAAAAAAATGTTCCAACTCTAACCGGTTTAATCTAAAAAGAATACGGGGATAATTATATTTTTTTTGTGTACCATCTTCTTATGTAGTCTGGGTCGTAATATTCATGGTCTTATGTTTGTGTATTACAAAATGTAGCAGTTCATTTAAAAACATAGGGAAGGAATATATTAGAAAAAAATGCCCTTATCGTTCGCGCATAATTTGGACAGTATGCTGAAAAAAGAATAGTTTAGTAACTTTTATATATTTTGTCTTCTTTTTAACCACATTCTCAAAACCTTTAAAGCTAGAGTTTTTCTTTATGTTTGTTGCTTCGTGTTATATTATATTTTTTCTTCGACCATTGATATTTTTGGAAGACTTTTTTAGTCGCGCCTATTGACAGATGTTTCGTGCGATATGAGTGTTTTGCTTTATGAATTAATTAGTGACGATCATTATATAATTATGAAACATAAAAATCATTTCACAGTCGAGATTGCTAAGCAAGCTTTTTGAGGGGTTGCGGTGTTTTTATATCTTTTATGCCAGTGACAGCTTATGTTGCCCTTATTTTTGTCAGGGAATTATATACAATGACATACACCTTGTGAGGAAAATAAGGGTTCTTTTTTATTCTGAATATAATTCTCGCTGTGGGATGGAACCGAATTAAATTCGTAAGCGTATTAGATGATTACTAAAATATGTTGGTGTTTTCATTCAAATTTACAGTTTTATTTAAAACTTTCAAATAAAGTTTATTTTACATATGTGTTTGCGAAAATAATGATTTAATATAAACCATCAATATGGTATGGCTTGAGTCATGTACCAAAATAGAAGTTATACAAGCACCTTCGACATATACATGCGTGTTACACAATTTTATTAAACACTATACCCCCACCACTTTTAATTTTTAATCATCCTACGTCACAGAATACGCGCCCCTTCGCTCGTGCCTTGCACGCAATGCATGATCTTAGACCTCGAGTCGTGGGAAAGCACTGCATTTCTCGTCGAAAACCCCATTCAGCGTCATTGGATTGGAAGAAAAATGCAAACAGGCTTTGTTACCTACTGACGGCACGCTCTAGCTTCGACATTATGCCTAGAATTTTAGATTCGCCAAAATTATGCACATATGTATTGATGTTTAGTGTTTATTTGAATCTGATGTAGAAAAAAGAGACAATTATTTGAAATTTAGAAAATACAAGACATGTTTAATTGTAAATTCCGCCATCATAATTAAAGTCTATTAAGGAGTTGATACCACCCTATTTAATAGTAGCAACTACATTTGAAGAAGTAGATAAATTTCGTTTAGTTATTTACTATATTTGGTTTATCAGAAAAAAAAACAACATATTTGAACACATCTGACTTTGATACTTGTAATTTGATAAATAATTGGGATTGGGTTAAAGGTCAAATAGAAGTCTCATAATCTGCATAGTTTTGCTTTTGGTCTCAATTGAACAAGTTGCCCAATCCTTCTTTTTCAATTCGAGTATTGTTAATGCATATTGTTGGTTTACTCATTTACCATAATGATATGCAAACCCAACTATTTGTTCATAACTACTAATCACTGTCAATAGGAATTATAGTAGGAAGAACTCTTAATCTACAGTAGCCTAGTTTGCATTTATCGTTACTCATCGTAAGAATTGAACCAAACAACGGATTAAGGATGACACTATACCAATATATCATTTCCAAACATAGAGTGGCGTTAAAATCTTAATCATAATTAAGTAATTGATGACACCGTTAATTTTAGATCACACTTAGCACAATGCTCCAAATGCTGTTCAAATAGATCAGAAATCAACTCATTTAAGCAGCTGTGTGTAAAGATACTGAAACATTCTTTTAATCTTTTCAAACTGTCCTTAGCGTTCGTTCTTTAACTTAGACATATTTTGCAACTTCGGACAAAATCGGTAAAAATCTCGGTATTCTATGACATTTTTTTTTTATATGTCCATTTTTATCAATTATTCCGTTACATTCACTGATGGGGCGACCTATTCAAGACTTGTATCATTTATATAGAATATACCCGGGAAATTAATGTTTTATATAAATATTTTTATCCCTCCGTTTTATCCCTCCGTTCCATTTTGTATGTACAGATGCGACTAGCTGCACATTTGCGAGTACTTCTACAAGACGCTCTATTTTCAATAATTTCGAATCAAGTACATTTGATCAATTATATTTTTAGTGTAATTCGATTATTCGATGATATATTTTCATTCATCTTATCCATTTTGTCCCCATATGTAGATGCGGCGACCTGTACCGTGGCGAGTACTGTGAGTACGACAACCCGTGCAGAGCGGACGCGCAGCCGTGCGACAACGGCGGCGAGTGTCAGATCACGGTCAGCGACGAGACCGGAATCAGCCACAAGTGCAGCTGCGCAATAGGTAAGTGATGGGAATATTAATTCAGGGGAAGTGGGTGAAGGGACCTGGGTTGCGAGTGCGACAACCCGTGCAGAGCGAACGCGCGGCCGTGCGACAACGCAATCAGCTATAAGTGCAGCTGCGCCATAGGTAAAAATAATGTCCCATTATACTGTTTTAAGGATTTAGCTATACATGTATACTAAAATATTAATTAAAAAAGTTCATTTTAAGGAGTTTTTGTTTACGGCCGCATTGCAAGCCCTTCCATGATATGGGTACAGACACTTTGCATTTTTTGTCGGATTGAATGCGGGTCAAGATAAAACTAACTGGGTCGTTTGATTACAAAACATCGGATACACTGTTTTGTTTGTAAAATTTGTATGTAAAAAGTATATAAGTCTATCGCTTCATTTTATCCATCTTTTACATCCATTGTAGGCTTTTTGGGCGAGAGCTGCGAAACGCAAGACACCGCGAGCGCGTGCTTCGAGAATCCGTGTCGCCATGGCGGCACGTGTGAACTGGATGGGTCACTCAGTGAATACACGTGTCACTGTGATCATGGATATACCGGTAAGTGGATGTAGGAAATCCAGCGAGATTTTAAGGGTGTTTTCTTATATTAAAAATTTTGGGAAAACTAAAATCTGGTCAATTATTCCCCAGTCGAGAAGTCCCCGAACGGAATCATTAGTGACACGACAATCGGCAACATATGACATAAATTCTCTTCACATAAATCCTTACCCACAAAAATATATTGACTATTCAAAATAAATCAATTAAAAGTTTTGGTATACTTTGCGCTTAGCAAAAAATACAAATTTACGTGGAAAAGGAGAGAACGCTCTCTTTATTATAAATCGTACAAAATTTAAAAAAAAAAAAAACGTTCCAAATTTTATGCGCAAAGAAACCCTATTTTTGTCATTGAACAAGGAGCGCGCAATATAATTTTAAAAAGGGTTCTGTTCGCGGTCTCCCTCATTATATTAGACATGTAAAGCATTTTTTATTCATAACTGCATGTTTGCAGAATAAACACGCAGGCCCCCTTTCCCCTTGCTGTAAAAACACAATTCGTGTAGGGTTTTGTCTAGTGAAAACTCTTCTTTTACACAACATATATTTATTCAAGGGGCAAATAAAAGATTTGAGTATTTTGGGCAATATCTATTTGGGTTGGGGACCAATGCCAAATAAAAAATAAGTGCGGTAGACTATAACTCTGCGTGCAGATTGTTTTCGAATTTGAATAGTTCACAGAAAAGGTTTACAGTTTAAAGCCGAGCGACAAGAAAAATGATTTTTCCACCGTTCTGTGGGTTGTGCTTATATTGAGGGGTTTTCACATCTCATCAGTTAGTTTTACCACGCAACTAACTATGTTTGTTGTTTAGTAAACACATTAATTTGATATGGTGATTAAGATCCAACGAAACAGACATCTTCGCTGACAGTGTATTGTGTTAACGACTTATTAATGGACATTTTCGGTGGAACTCATAATTAGCAGCAGCACTTGAAAACCTCAGGAGATTTCACAATCCACCCCGAGCCTTTTTGACATCTTGTCCATCAGGATACACACCATGCATTTCATTGGCGAATTTTCAAATGCAATCACGTGATAAATTCAAAATTTATTAAAAAAAAAACTTTTCAAATGCATTTTTTGACAACAGAAGCATAACTTCTTCATAAAAGCAACAGAAAGTGTATGCATGATGTTTCATAATTGGTATGAGCAATTTTCAAAAAGATTAGTATCATACTTTTAGAAATAATCAAGAAAACTCGGTGTGTGCATCGATGTTTACACCTCGAGCAATGAGTGAAAAATGAAATCGAAAAGGGTTGATTTGGCTGCTTTTATAGTCGTACCTTCTAGTTTAAGCATTCCTTATCAAAACATTTGCTCCTAGCTTTCAGTGGAACAAATGCCATGCCAGGCATTTTTCTTGTATTATACAGAACGGTCCCATTCCATTTGAGAAAAAAAAAATTAAGATATGGTTTTGGAAAAAAAAAACATTGTTTTGATTTTGAAATTTTATATTGCGTTTAAAAGCATTATACATGATCTGAAACGTATCACAAGAAGTTACCTTAAAAACATATAATAATGTCTCAAAATGAATTTATTCTAAAATGCCATATTCAATCTCCACCATGTTTTATACACAGTATCCTTACAACATTCACACATATATTTTCCATATACAGGCACCAACTGCCTCAATACGGACTACTGCGCCGACGTGCCCTGTTTAAACGGCGCCACGTGCATGTCATCGACGTCACAATTCCACTGCACGTGCGCACCTGGTTACCGTGGCAACCGTTGCCAGGAGAACGTGGATGAGTGCGCGGAGGAGGAGACGAATGGTGGCGGCAGTCTGTGCCGGAATGGCGGAGAATGTGAGGATGTGCCGGGCAGTTATAGGTAAGTGGACAAATAGCTGATTGTTGATATTTGGATTGTTGATATTTGAAAATGATTAGATAATAAAAAAAATGGTATGATTTATTAGGATATTCGTTTATCCGTTTTGTTCGTTTGTCGGAATGAGCATGAAGCACTTGCATCTTAGCCACTTCAAACATTATA
>LQRL01087761.1:8252-22528 GCA_001703475.1 Hydroides elegans
GCAAAATAGTCATTATACGTTACGTATTCCTAATATTTGTTACTATTTCTATGGTTGCAAGAGCTTTAAAGGTATTTTTTAACTGCAATCATATGATATCATGACATCCATTTTGAATGAAAGTAGCTTTTTCTTATAGACACTTGTGTGACCAGGTCCCAATAGATAATCAGTCAAAACACATTAGTTTTACCAAAATAATATATTAAACACTTACTTTTCTATTGAATCAATTCCTTAAACCGGGGGGGAGGTTAACGAGTCTACATGTATATAGAATCTCGGTCCGATAGGATTCGCACAAGGAATCTAGAAGTCTATAGACTCTTTGGCTCTTTGGGACTCATTTCATCAATATTAAGTGTCATGTGATTTTATTAAATAGAGTCTACTTAAGTTTAAAATACAATTGGACTCTAGTATAAAAATGCGTGTAATAAATATGGCAAAGTTTAGAAGGCTATCTAAGAAACATTCAAACTAATAGAGCTTGTGCAACAAAATCCGTCTGAAACTACAAGGATAGAGTTCTGCTCGGGAACATTTTCGATAAGAGTGCCAGGCAATGGGAAATAAAAGGAAAGACAGGTACACTCAAAATATATTTTACTATTGAATATGTATAGAATCGCTGAATTTGTGTTTTATTCGACGCATACAGAACATTTCGATATGAAGTTTTATGGACGTTCATTTACGTTTAGACGTCCATAAAATGTACTTTTCACGTCCTTCGTCCTTGCCGTGTCGCAATTACGTTGTTTCTACGTCTTTGACAAAAATTACGTATGTTAAGAATCGATGTATATAAGAGCCGCACAAAGTAATTTACGGCGTTTCTTTCGAATTCTTAGCAATGCTGTTGGAACTGAACTTGAAATCATTTTACGTTTAATTTCAATTTAAAAAAAAACAGAATGAATCAACATGCTTTCAATACGATATGCATTTCAAATGGGTGTCCTGACATCATAACAAAGTATATTTCCGTGTTATGGTTTTCAATAATCAGATCAATGAATAAGTATATTTATTGCAGTTTCTGACAAACTCTAGTTAGATAACATGGATGATATAAGAAAGATAAATCATAACGAAAAGTATACTATTTCTATCTAGAATAGTCTTCTATCCAATTTGATATCGCAGTATCGCATAAAACATTTCGCCGGTGCGTGAACAGTCATATCGCATAACGCAGACACCTTGGGAAATCGCCAAATCTGCCTGTCCGTACCTTTACCATTCGTATGTTTGATTATAAATAATTTGGCTCTGTATCTTAAAATCTGTATTCTGGCTCATTCTAGTCAAATCCATGATTGTCAAGTTTCAATATAATTGTTAAGCACTTTGAGAAAAGAACGCATCATATCATTTTTAAAACGCTATAAGTGTATCAGCATATGATATTTAGAATGATTTAAATAAATAGAATTAACCAAAAAATGCATTACTAGCCATTTAGTTGGAATGACTAATTATTCAGTAATTCGTTACGCTTTTATCACTCATCTAATCTTTTGAAATAGAAATGTAGATCATAAGGTTCAGATTTATCTTTACCTTTATCTTGATCTTGATACCTTCAAATCTATAATAAATTGGGACTTATTTTTAAACCTTACTGATAGATATTGTTATTGCATTTGAAAAGATAAGTGATAATATTGGAACTCCCCTGTATTGTTGTTAGCATTTAACTTAATGTCGATTGGTTAACAAGGATGTATCTGCGCGATTTAATAAAAGTCCATGCGAAATGAATACATTTAATTCAAAAATATGAATAATAGTACCATTTTATTGTCATGAATTGTTAAATCTATTTTTAATCATTCGCGCTAGAATGTTTGTCTCGATGATCGTAGATCTATGTCTCTTATCATTTGTCTACCATCAAACCATTTTGTAAAGTTAGATCGCGTAAATAAATCGAATAACCTCGTTAAAGAGTTATCTTTACATTCCTCTGTATATAAGGCCCAGCATAAACGTAAAAGTTCACACTCTAAATTATCGCAAAAACTACGTTCAACATTTTTGAAGCCTTATTTCGTCCCCTAATACCGCAAAACCTTCAAACAATAAATCTCCGTCTTCATCCACTGATAATGGAAAATAAATTGATTACATCAATAAAATTCAATTGTTACTGGTTTATACGTACTTTAGGCGGGCGATTCTGTGATAAGCAAGATGGATGGGTGATATGTAATAATAATCGAAAAAGGGCATGGCACATATCACTTTAGTGATGGCTACATAGCTACTGTACAGAAGAAATAATCACACAGCATATTGACAGAGGTACTTCTATACGTTACGATAACACATAACTAATTGCTTCTGTGTAAACTTTTAATTTCCAGCAATACGTTTGACATTGTCATCTCTCGAGTGTGGTTAATGGCGTTTGCTGTATCTTTCTCTTTGCGATGAGATAAAACAAACTCGATGGTATCGAAGGCTCGCTATAAATCAAAGACACAAAGCAGAGCAGGCCAAAAATGACCCGTTGGGCAAGATGTCGCATGACGTGATAAAGACGTTATTTTTCATATACAAGTGACCATGCGAATTTATGTGGCGTCGTTTCGTGATGTTGCTTCAACGTTCATTATGGACGCATGCTGCAAATGAAAGTATGACAATATAAACAAATATCTGACGTCACTAAACACGTCAGACAAATTCAATTAAATGCATAAACGTAAGGTTTACATTTTGATGCATACTAAGCTGTAACGTCCTATTTCACACGTGGCATAATATAGAAATACTTTTTTGTTCCAACAATTAAGAAATAAGCATTTCGTTTATAGACATAAACAAACTGTTAATTCCCATATATCGCACGTTTCCATCACATCGGATCTAACCCTAAACCCCAACCGGTTAGACATTTATACGACGTCGCTTCAAATCTAAAACCCAACCTGGGAAACTCACACAGTTGTCTTCGAGTGCCGTCCCACTCGACTCACATAGAGATGTCTGAACGCAGCATAAATCACCTGCTACTCACACAGACTAATATCGTTACTTAGAGTGCCCTAATTAGATTGGGTTTCAACAATGTGACGACGGACGACCGATGATAGTTTTGATTTCATTTCAATGTTTCGAACGCGCCTGACTTTTTGCTATTTATGGAGCTAGTAGTTGTACTCTCCTTCCTCCTTGAGATGGGTGCAACCGCTGAGGCGCAATATAACCTACATTTGTACGGGTGACTGCCCGGCAAAATGAAAAAAAAAACAACATTTTTTTTGCCAATTATTCCTTTATATTTTATTAGCCGATGGGGGTATATTCTTAGTTCAATAAATGATTGAAATTCAAAAACAGATTGGTAAACTACTAAATATTTTAATATAAAACCCGCGAAATCCTTAAAAACAATAACAATCACCCAAAGCGAATGCTATAGTTGCAATACGTTTCATTATTTACATACAAAAAATATTTTTTTTAAAAAAAATCTTCAAGAGGTTCACCAACAATAATCAGTCGAGCACTAAGCGAAAACATCCGAAGAAAATTGTTATTTCATTCATGGACTAAAAAATATATTTATTTACTATGCATATGTTCACAAACCACAATAAATGGTGTTTAACATATAATAAATGAATTTACTTTAAAATTTTTACTTTAAAATTTACTTTAAAAATTGAAATATCTTATATATTTTTTTCATATGAATAAAACAATCTTTTTTGCCAACAGGTTCCCAAACGACAATCGACCGCGACGGCAAAAAGAAGCACACGAGGCCTACGTTTTCCGGACATCAAATATTCGCGCTCGAAAAGACGTTCGAGCAAACCAAATACTTGGCGGGTCCTGAAAGGGCAAGGTTGGCCTACGCACTAGGCATGAGCGAAAGTCAAGTCAAAGTGAGTTATATTTGAGCGCAAGTCAAGGTTAAGGTCAAAGTTAAATTAAGTGAAAGCCAATGTCGGTATTTTGTTAGATAAAGTCAGATTCGATGCAGTTGAGCAAAAGTCAAAGCCAAGGTAAATTATATTTGATTTAAAAAATAGGTCAGTTATATTAAAACGAAAATTTAAAAAAGTCCGTTTCATTTAAGTAAATAAAAGGTCAAATCAACGTGAGAGCGAAATCATTGTAAGTTTTTGAAGTGCGTAAGTGTTTTTTCAGCAATTAAATAAAGGTCAAAACCTTTTAAAAACTTTCATAAACCTTGGAAATTTAGATAGAGCTTCAAACCTAAATAAAATATTTTGTTCTGAAGCCATAGCATTACATGTATTTACTAGTTCATTGCTCTCTTACCATCCATCAAAACAACACTCTTAATTCACAAATAATGATTAATAACTCGATTAGTTTGATTCAAGTTGCTTTATATTCAGTACGGAGTCATTTCAATCCCCCTCTCTGTGAGGTTCAACAATTTTCATGGACATCCTTCAAAAGTAGTGTCCCCATCTCAAACGAGTAAAAGTGGGTGTAATACCTTGTAATACGTTTGAAGATTTCATATTATTTTCGATTTATCAACGGTACTTGATTAGCTCAAGCCTTTTTGTCAAATTCGTCATAGACTAATGGCCTGCTACTTGTGATATGAATCATTTGATAATCTTGAAATAGATACACTGCAGATAAAGGGTTCATCTTCATGTTTCGCGCTATGTTAATGATCCCTAATTATAGACGCAAATAAACTAGTGAAAAAAGTTAATGTTACCACACACAACATGAGAGGGGTGGCGGAATTCGACGTTGCGACGATTACGTTACATCTCGCTTTATTTCGACTGAATGCCATGGCATAAATAACAAATAATCGACATATCGGTATTTCAAGTTTCTGCGCTCAGAATATACATTTATTATATTTATTATACCATTTGAATAGACATAAGAAGGACACCAACGACTTATTTTTCCAAAAGTGGTTATTTAAAAGTTTGTAGCAAGATGCAATTTGAAAAGGAACACATTTTTGGCGAAGCACCTCGTGGGGTGCTCTTCACATAAGTAATTATACTTCTCTCCCTTCTTCATGTATGGTACCCGAACCCTCGCACCAAGATCTATGCTCCCACTGATATTTCATTAACTTAAATATTCAGAATAAATTTCAAACACTATTTCTCTTTTCTCGTACAGGTATGGTTCCAGAACCGTCGTACCAAATGGCGCAAGAAACACAGCTGAAATGGCAACGGCAAAACGGAAACAGGAAGAACAAATAGACTCGGAATCGGAAGGAGACTCTAGCGAAAATCTAATGGACGATTGAATGTTTATTATAATAACTTTGAAACAATAATAGTTCATTACATTTCTCTTCTTTCTACAGTTGCAGTTCCAGAACCGACACTCAAGCATGCGAAGATGAATGCTCAAAAAATATATTTTTTATGACTTAAAAATAAAATTTTAAAGTAAAAATAATATTTATCTTTTTCACTACAGGTGTGGTTCCAGAATCGTCGTACCAAATGGCGCAAAAAGCACGCAGCGGAAATGGCCACTGCCAAACGGAAACAAGAAGAACAAATAGACTCTGAATCGGAGGGAGACTCCAGCGAGAATCTAATGGACGATTTTACGACTACTTCCGGTGGCGGTGTTGCTATGGCAACTGCGACTGCGCAGAACTGTTTTTCAACAAAGTCGCATCATCACCATCACCATCATCCGAGTAGTTTTGATACGTCGCTCGGGCTGCATACGTGATATATAGAAAGTGTGTGTGTGTTTCTATTATAAATAATTCATAAAGAAAAGCTTAAAAGGAGAAAAGGACGCATATGCAAATTTGCATAGAGCGGAACGTTTTTTTTTTTAAATATACGATTGATATGGGCGATTTTACGACTACTTCCGGTGGCGGTGTTGCTATGGCAACTGCGACTGCGCAGAACTGTTTTCCAACAAAGTCGCATCATCACCATCACCATCATCAGAGTAGTTTTGATACGTCGCTCGGATTGCATACGTGATATATGGAAAGTGGGTGTGTTGTTTTTAGATAAAGGATAGGATAAAGGATAGTTTATGGTTTGGTGGGAGTTCGTTATTATGCAGCGGGATTCGCGCCGTAAAAAAAATGGACGCGACTACTTAGTGAATTTACATATGGCCAAGTGTGTGTTATTTAAGAAAATGATAGATAAAGGATATACAATAGGTTTGGTGGTAGTTGGTTATATATGCAACACGGAATTCGCGGCGTAAAAATGGACGCAACTACATATGTGAATTTGCATAAAACCAAGAGTGTGTTTTTTGTTTTAAAAAAAGGATCATGCGGTTATAAAATTATTGGTGATAGTTCTTTATATGCAGCTGGATTCGCGACAAGAAGATGGACGCATATGCAAAATTTACAATTTTCTAGAAAGGCAGGATTTATAATGGGTTTGATACTAGTTAAATATGCAGCGGGGCGACGTGCCCATAGACGCATATACGGATAAACATAACGCCAACCGCAGAAGGCCCCTACCCTGGTTTGCTCGTCAAAGTTAAACATTGCCACCGTCCTGGTTCGTTTTATTATCTGGATCAGGGTCTGGAATAGGTCGCGAAAATGCAATACACGGGGCAAAACCTGGTAATATGGGCTGTATAGCGAACAATCAATGATTCATGGAAGCGTACAAGCGTGATCAGTTTATAATATTATCTTAACTAAACCTATAACATGTCGATGTTATCAAATTCAGGGTTTTTTTTTTTTTTCAACAGTGAATATTTCTTCACTATTGTGACAAAATGGCAAATGGATATACATTTATATATATCTTAATAGAAGAGTTTCAAACGATATTTGCAATTACACTGTTACGTTTTTTATATAATTCGATAGCATTCTTTTACAATATACATAAATTGAGAATATATGTATATGAAATGATTTCATTTAACAAAATAACCCAACCACAACTTAATCATTATCAGTAATTCGGCCATTGTGTCGGTCAATTGAATTCAATTTGTATAAATATCTGATTTATCGATTCCCGATGGTACCTTTTGCGCCATATTGATAATTTAAGATATCGTTCTCCGTGTTATTTATTATTACAAACAAGTAACATATATTGGCTAAATTTCATGATATACGCAAAACAAAATAAATCATAGGAACTGAGACCATGCACTATTGGTATATTGACGATTAGATACACATGTAATAGTTTTCCCATCGTTGATAATTAAAAAATGCAAATCGTATGCAAATAAAAGTAATCAAAATTATTTGTTTGATGTGATATGTGCTCTTCGATGGGCAAAGCACATCGCTGAAAAAAATACATGTAAATGTTTTGTAGTAAAATTGTTCAAATAAAAGCAGTGGTATATTAACTTTTTTATATTTTATTGAGAGATCGATTCATAACAATGTGTATTCGTTTTGTCTCTTCCTTCAATATTACAGGAGAGGATCTTGGAGAGGAATCTTTATTTTACGAACACGTGTTTTTTTTAATTACTTGAGACTATGATCGTGTACGTCATATTTTGACTCACTATAATACTATGCATGCCATAGACGATTGTTTTCTCTATGTTTTTCTATGTGTCATGTTTCTAACCATGCATAATCTGCCTTAAAAGATGTTCGTAAAACACGCCCTCGTAAAATTCAGATTCCCTATTCTACGTTTGCGTTATCCGTTTATGTTTTCACCGTTTCCACATAAATTTTAATCCGTTAAAAAAAATAACAGTGAGCGGGCGTGCGAGCGAGCGGGTACATCTTATTTAAGCATTGGGATTCGAGGGAATGAACATGTGCATGTTAAAATATTAGCGTAGGAAATATCATTATTTCATAATATCATTTCATCAGTCAATTAATAGAAAAAAAGTGAAGCTGTAAATTTTCTCGCATCAATAAAATATGCATAAATGAAAAGAAAATCATAATAATTTGCAAATAAGTCCAATTCTGAAAATATGATATCGATTTAATAAACTCAAACAGATGCAAATATATTTATTAACAATGGATATTAATATACAGGGTGGAATCGCTTAGACATATTCAATAAATTGAGAAAGCAAAACGGAATTATATCATTTAATGATATATATATGAAAAAGTAAAGCATAAAAATATGCAAACAATACCCATTAAAAATTTAAAATATATGGCGTACACAAACTTAATTATACCACTTTTTTTTTAAAATTGCAATACAAATTCATTTTATTATCGATGCGGTGATACATTGAAATATGCAAACAAATACCATTGAAAACTGACATAATGATATAAGCATACATTTTTTTCATATTCATGCGCGGAATCAGAAAAACGATTTTTTAAAATATCTATTTAGATTTTAACTGCAAAATATCGACAGCTTTCTTTAGTAGATTCTAAATTCATGAGAATTGAACCCTCTAAAACAAAGCCGCAATACACGTTCATTGCAACCCCTATTCTAATCAATACAAATTTACTGAATTCTGATTTCATTATCACATCATTATATTAAACTAAATACCTCACACAGAACTTGTTGATTGCATAAAAATATAAAATCACAATTGCCACATAAATCAGCGTTTCATCAAACAAAAAAAACTCATTTTGTAAAGATATTTCTTAAAATAGACTTCTATATCAAAATGCGTCGAAATAATTTTCTTTTCTCTATTTTTTCTCCCATTTTTTTTGAAGGGGTTAAAGGTTCTATTGATGTTTCCATCCTCCTGTAGCACCTGAATATGATGATGTGCGTTTTATTTAGAAGTTAAATCAGAGAATAATGTTTCTTAAACGACTGTGGTTTGTAATCGACCTTTTTGTTACGCAAATGATATATACTTGTAATGAGAAGGTGGCAGTAAATTTTATTCGTCAAAAAGAGGGCACCCTATGAATTATATAGTTTAATTATAAAACACATTATTTTAGATACATTGATATCTGAAGACTCTGATCTCATTTTTTGTTCAACCTAGTAGGAGTCTATGAGAGAGTGATTTAGGAATGGAAAGATGTGTCTTTCCCTGCTTTCTTTGGGGGGACTTCGAATTTTCATGGAACAATACTGTCGCCTCTTGCGATTTCCTACAAGGAAAACAATCAAAATCGATTTTTGTGCGAGCAGGGCCTAAGGTATAATTTCTTTTAGTGCGTGGCCAGACGGGGAGCGTCGAGCGTTTTGGGGTGGCCAGACAGGGAGCGTCAACGAGCGTTACTTTGACTTAAAAATCGTATTTATTAAATAAAGTTAGGGCATTTCAAATGTCTTAGGTACATAATTTGATAGACTTACGAGGAGTGTGGAGTATTTGTTAGGACACTTATAGCAAATCAAGGTATTAAATCACTTGTTCATCGCGACACAAGTGCATTATTTCACTCTATTTTAAACTTTTCTCAAATCCTCACAAGATGTCAAACACATATGATCTTTTGCACGACGCTTGCCGTGTGGCCACCTAGTTTGGAGCGTCACTGAAAAATTGGCTAAGTCCCACAAAGAACTTATAAGACCAATACCGCTGACGCCCCACGACGCTCCCCGTCTGGCCACGCACTTATACCAAAATGTATATTTTCTCAACGTTTGATATTTATAAAATAAATCGACGCAGTTATCTAGTTAATATAATTTATTTTGATTATTATTTTACTGGGTCCTTCTTCTGAGCGAAAGCCACCTGTCCCGAGACAAAGCGATATCGCGGAAAAAGAAAACCCTCATCGCGTCGAAAAAGCCACCCACATTCAAAAGCGCGTATATTGGATAATTCAAGGTTCAGTTTTCAACTTTTTAGCACATCTTTAATTTGAGACATACAATTAAAGAAGGCACGCGGGGTGTGATGGACATATTCTTGGTTGTGATGCTGTAATTTAATATATCACTGCTATAAACTGTGAGATAAATACATGAAACTATTTCACTATTTTTGGAGTAGATTAATCTATATGACAAGGGGATGGAGTCTATATACACTGTATTATGAAAATATATTGTTTTATTGCAAGATCAATTTCAAATCTGAAATTGTATTATTTCCGTATGTATTGACCCAATTTGATATTAACCTAACAGAAAAGTATATGGATTTTAGATTCACATATCATCATTTGATCAAAAACGCAATTTTGGTTTCGGTCCCAAAATTGACCAAAGATATGCATTATCTGAAAGCATCCATCATATTGACTGATTACAAAATACAAGAGTTGATGAGGAATTTTTATTACATATTAATATTCATTGGTTATGGACACATCATCCATTTAATTTATTCAATGCGCCGTTTTCTCTACATAACCCTTGTATTTCAAACGGCTATTTGGTTTAATCCCATGCGATCGAATTCATATTGTGATTAAGCATAAAACCACAAAAGATGTTGTTGGACATTTATATAATAATCAGTGTCATTAACGTACGACTCTATTCAGTAAATCCTTATCTTTTCATAAGCAACCCTTTAAATCACTCTCGCTCAATGCGAAAATTATTCCGACAAGATAATTTTTGCCAAAGAAATTAATATCCTATTTGTCACCATATGAAAATATTGGGGCTACTTGTAAATCATAAATGAAGCATTATCGTGTCATGTGGAATAAAAGAAGATCATATTGGGACAATCTTGTTTCGACTCGCGTAGGAATTTTCGAAATATTTTAACAATAATATTTAAATATTATGCAGCATTTACCACTAGTTTCAAAATGTTAACATATATTTTAGATAGTGAACATTCCTACTTTGGCGCAGCTACCTCAATTTCATAGCGTTTAGTTTGGCTTAACCTTTGCAAATATTTTCTATAATATTTATTTGCTTTTCTGTACTTGATGTTCCATTTTAACAAATAATCCTGATCTTCTTGACGCGAGGTATGTGTAAGGGTTTGAAATATTCAAAATATTCATTATGTTCCAAGTTTATATATAAAAGCCAAAAATATCGATATATTCTATCGATTAAAGTTTAAATATCTATGCCATCAAATTTTGAATTTTAAGGCTTTCAAAATGTTCAACCGTTCAAAAACGCAATAGATTCTTTATTATATAGAATGCTTAACGTCTAAATCAATTGCATATACATTAGACATATTGAATTCTTAGAAATCGGTTCAAAATGTTCAAAGGTTCAAAATGTATCAATAAATGATATAATATTTTCAAAATGAAAGAGCATTTCGACAAAATACGTTCATTTAAATTCAACCTATTTTAGCAGCAGTTAGAATAATATAAAATAAATAGTATATAACAAATAAAAATTTGAACTGTTTTAACCTTTCAAATCCTTTGAAATGAATGCTTGACAAAAAGTTAATGACTTTACCATATTTCCTTTTTTTAATATTTAGTTTTACTTGAGTTTCTTTTTCTACCAGTAGAATTATATTTCTGTATTCAGCAATTCGATTGAGTGTCTCAGGCATGATTAGTATATTAAATCTTAAAACCGTTATATTTGTTCTATGAACATCTGTGATACCTTATCATTTCTAGATCAGCTGTTTCCGACCAACTGAATTATGAATACACCACTACATTTTAAAAATTGCAATCACTGCGTTACATGTTTTTGAGGAAGTCTTGATGACAGTAAAAATACGGGGCAAGACTTTTAAAGCACCTTATAAAAGCAATAATAAAAGTGATTAGAGATTAGAGACATTTAATCGGGTGCTGCTAGCAAATTGGCAGCCCAATCAAGATCCCATTGGACTTGGGAATTTGCATATTGTGTAGAGCTATTCTATTCTAATGAAGGCCCCATTTGGAGTTACAATCACCATTTAAGAGGACAGGTTTAAGCATTGACGTGTTATGGTGACAAATTGTTATTTGAAGCCCTTCGCCGTAAAAATGGAAGCCCGCTGCAGTGACATCGAAGGACCCTATAAATCTCCGGGACCACAAGTCTCCTTTCCAAAGAGACACAAGGAATTTCCAAGGGCCTGGCCACATTGGAAGCTTTTGCTTGCTTTTATTACCTAACAAAGCTGTTTTCCAGTGTATATCTTATGGGAAACATTTTTAAAAAGCGAGTTAAAGCTACCTAACAGCTTGTTGTTTTTGGTTTCCCATAAAGAATACATTGGCAGACAGCTTTGTTAGGAAATTAAAACAAGTAAAAGCTTCCAATGTGGCCAGGCCCTAACTCCCTTTTAGCCAAATAAAGTAGCCAAGCTGTGCGGAGGAAGCCGTTTAGATTCCATTTTAAAAGGAAACAATAAAGCTTTAATAGAGCTCAACCACTGGTTTTCAAACTGGCTGGCAATATGTGCATAGTGTGTCGTTATTATTGTTGGAAAATGAAGGAAGCAATAAACAAGCAATAATGGAGAGGGGACCTAAATGGTAATGGAGAGGGGGACCGAATAGAATAGTAAGGGGCCAAATTGGATATGGGGGGTTAAGTAGCATAGGGTCGCGATGGGGACGGCTGTGGTTGACAGCGGGAATGTGTGACCACCACTTGGAGACAAAATATTAGCACTCGCCCAAAAGACCTCATTGTCAAAGAGACCCTTTGACTTTTGAACCGCCCTTTAGACCCCACGGCGGGGTTATGGTGCGTACAGGACTGTCCAAATATTGTTGGTGTCGGCGGTTGGAGGGAGGGGGTAGGGACTGGTGGGATGTGATTTTCATGGACACTTGATATCGTCGTATTTTAAGATGGTTATAGTTTCATTTTGATAAATGGTGTTAGAATTCAAGATATCCAAAACTTTATTTCAAGACTTTGAGTTGTTTTAAGAATTGGTCTATTATCAATTTTATATGTTCTTTATACAACTGAAACTCAAACAAAATCCAAGTCAAAACGCAGTTGGTCGATATATCACCGCAAGTCCCTGTCTCAAAGACCGGATACCATTCAAACCACACTTCGGGTTTTCAAATCGTTTAATATAAACAAAATAACTTTAAAAATCAACTTCTTTTCTTTGTATAAAAATTAAATTTGGTTTAAGAAAATACAACAACACCTTTTCAATCACAATATTTTGAATGACCTTAGACAAATGTCCATTTGTGAATGGCAATTTCCTGTGAGACTTTTTTCGAAGAACCGTGTGGTGTGTTGAGTTATTTTTCGGGACCTGCCAATGTCCCGTGAAGCAAGTAACCACACTCACGCAATAAGACGTCATATAAACATCTTTGACGTCGATTTTTGTGTGTGTTAAGGTTTAGGGTAGGGAGTATATCTCTATCATGTCGCAAAGAAATTAATCAAAAAGGTATCTTTGAACTGCGACCACGCATGGGACGTCCGGAACATACTTCCTTGCATTCCATACCGCGAAAATTATTTCGACGTCCTTAAAACACATTTATGACGTCGTTCCAACGTTCCCTCGCCAAATCGGGCAACCAAAAACGTCAAAGCGCTCGTCCAAAACCACTGCAAGCAAAGTTGACATTGATAAAAGTCCATGAATATTTTTTTCCAGCCTGGCTAGATATTTCTCATGCCCATCCATCACTTTGGAGGTGACAAAATTAAAAGCCTGTTTTGTATAGAGCAATAGCTTTTATTTCAGTCCTCACTATGAAACGGGGTGCAATAGGGCATATAGGGTATATATCTTTATAAATTATTCATATTACCGCTGACAGTCGGGCCTTGTTCTCGCGCCTTTAAACTTGAAACAAAGTATATATCAGGTCTTTCATGTCGATTTGATGCAGTATATATTGTCTCTCTAAATGCCATGTCAAAATGTGATGGAACGAAAAAGAGGTGGAGGGGAGGGGGCTTTTTGATGAAAATCACCTTTTATTTGGGGGGGGGGGTGTCCCCACACCCGAAATTAATGGCAAATCAACACACGTGCATAGCTGGGAATTATTAACCCCTGCAGTTTGAAATTAATGATTAATTAATACGGTTTCCTTTCATTGTCGTCTTGAGGGCTTTTTTCTTTTATATATTTTTATTTTTGTGTTTTTTTTTTCGAGGTAGTGCCCTTTGCGCCTTTGAAAATGATAATGCAAAACACGTATATGTTCGGGGGTAAAATAATGTCTTCCGTTTTATTCAAAGACAGTTGGATAAAGGCGGCAGTCAAGAACATATCAGACATACAACTTTTAATTATTCAGATACAACTTTTAATTATTCAGATAAAAGCCTCCAACAGGCAGAACAGTCCATAATTGGCAATATCTTTCAAAAACAAAAAATGGTGAAAATACATTAAATTCAGCTATCGTGAGAAATAAAAAAATCGAATAATGAATTAGACAATTTACGAAAAAGCATGACATATTGGTA
>LQRL01087761.1:22538-38317 GCA_001703475.1 Hydroides elegans
AAATTAAATGTGAAATTTGCTCGTATAGGCCTACGTTATTTTTGTTTCGATAATCAATACTAGAGGGACGCCAGTTGAATAGGCCCTGTATTCAGTTTGGTAGTTTATTTGATTTGTTTTCTTGATGCATTTAGATACAATTTTCATAAAATGTTAACATTTTATAACCTCCATTATTAACTTTTTTTCAAAACGTTTTCGCCAGTTTAAAGAAATTCAAGAGTTTGATAAACACATCTTAAATATGCATTCCATTTTAAAATGTGTATTGCAGCTTATAAACCGGATGAGATTTAGATTGTGTTTACATGGATCAAACTAAGCGTCACACCATATTCAAACCTGGTAAAAACTACATTGTGCTTCTACGCATACAAGCTAGATAATGGCTGCGATTTTGCAATGAAATATCAATTTACATATCACCAGTGATACATACTTTACGATTTTTTCTTTCAATTTTACTGGGAAGTACAACAAATTAACATAAACTATCGCGGTGGACAAAAAATTCCTCGCGGTTTAAAGCATAAGGGATCCTTTTCTGAAACTAACTTATTGGTTGACAAATTAACCATTATTCCTATGCATTAGCAAAGGGATGCCAATATAGCCGTTATAGACCCCAAAAGCAAAAAGCAAATTCCAATTAAATCTCGATTGAATAAATTAAACGATCGATTTCGATTTTATTCATGTAATTAGTTAATGTAGCTAGGGGATAAAGCATTTTGAACAACAACAAAAAACGAGGGGTGTGTGATATATAAATTACAGGGTCTTAAAACGCTGAGTTCACTAGCCACCCTCTTTTAAAATTTCATATTCAAAAACCATCCTCGTGTTTTTGTTCTCGCGTTGACATCGGATTTTCCTGTGTGTTGTTCAAACGGCTATTTCCTGTGCCCATAGAAAGGCTAATTATAGAGAAGAGGGCGACAGTTTTGCATTGACGACTGGTCTTGACAAATTTATATTTATTGCCCTATGCCCCGATATGCCCATCGATCATAAGTAAGCATCCGATAGGGTTGAAGGCTTGAGCCCCGCCCCCTATTTCTTTCATTCTTAAATATCACGGTGCTACTTGACTTTTCTTTCTCTCGCTCGCTCGCGCGAGCTCTCTATCTATCTATCTATCTATCTCTGAATCTAACTATCTACAGTGGCGCGCAGGCTTAACTTCTCGATTTCTCTAACGTTTAGCGTTTAGCGTTTAACGTTTAAGGGTTTGCAAGATCAGAATATAGCGTTTAACGTTTAGCGTTTAGCATATAAGAAAATAAGATAAGCACTCATAATGATGTCCTTTATATACCCTTCACACCTGTGGGTGGCTATGGTTTAGCGTTTAACGTTTAGCGTGTAACGTTAAGCGTTTGAGGGTTTAGCGTTTAGCGTTTATGCGTTTAACGTTTAGCGTTTAGCGTTTGTCTCGAGAAGTTAGGAGAGCGCGCCACTGTATTTATCTAGCTTCCTCTCTATATGTGTGTCTCTCTCCCCCACTCCCTCTCTCTCTCTCTCTCTGTTCCTCTCTCTCTCTCTCTCTCTGTCCCTCTTTCTCTCTCTCTCTCTCTCTCTTTCTCTCTTGCTCTTTCTTTATTTCTCTCTTTCTCTCCTGGTGTGATTTGGGGCGGAGTTCTTTAGGGGTTTGAACATTGTTGTTGAGATGGCAGATATATACAGGGCATGGTTAACCAATGACAAAGGAGATACCACTAAAGCGAAATCATGATGGTGTGTACGTATACACACGGCAGAATACTGGTGAATGGCGATACAATAAGGTCTGGGATCGGTTAGGTGCCTTAAGTATAAGATTGAGACAATTAAACATTATATCAATGCTCTTTTAGTATAAATAGCTCCAATTATATTTGTTACCTTTTTAGGTATCTTATTTATCCGGTTGTTTTTAGATTTGTTTGATTGTCTATGCGTAGTTGAAACAACTGACCAACATGAGGTCTGGGTATAAGGTAGAATTCTCGATAAAACCCATTACACGAAACTATTATATCTCGATACAGAGCTCTATTTCTTTTTCCTTTATAGACTGACAAGATCCGAAAAACATGCATATTTAGAAATTTACTTAATTTTATGTCGTATCCCAAATTCTTGAAAAATCGGGTTTTTAATACCTAAGAGACACAAAACTATGCAGAAAGCCTTAACAACAGACCTGACAGTCGATTCCCGAGACAGGTATAGTAGAATTCATCAAAATACTTTTTATTCAATTTTTACTTATACTTTTCATGTTATTGAATTTACATAGAATCGAATCGTCTTGGGTGATCGGCTTTTCAATGCAGCTTTCGGAAGTCAGGCAACGGTACATGTAAACATTTGAATGAAAACTATTATCGATCAAATGAAACAATATAATGTGATGATTCATTTTAATAAATTATAAATGCGAAAATCAATATAAATGCAAATACATTGATATATTAATACAAATACACGAGTTTGTCCTTGAATATTGACTGATGAAATATAGTATCAACATGTATAAATATTTTCATCAAATTTGCTCTTGTCTTCTCTTATGAATAATTAATTTATTTTGATCTATATGTTTTGGCAAAAAAAAATCTTAAATGTGATTGCAACGAAAGTAGTTTTTTTAACAACGAGCGCCCGATGTGAGTGGGCAGAAAGCGTCTGTAAATACAAAATCATATTAGATTTAATTATTACATATCTCTTAAACGATGAGTGGTGCCACATATATTTTCTTAGAGCATTCGTTTACCTTTAAATAAACTATGTTTTGCCTTTAGACTTATCGTATCCCAACGACAATGGACCTAGGACTAATTTAAGTAATGTACATTATATATCATTAATTAATTTTAACGAAATTTCAGCGGTTTAGGCATGGCAATAATCGAACTTTAGGCCTAAGTGACCTACGGCAGCTCCACAACCACTGGTTAGTCATCTTATTCATAAAACTACATAGCCTTAGGCATACTTAATAATCTAACTTTCGACCTAAATTGTTCTCTATTTTAGCCTAAGGCATCTCCACAACCACAGGCTGGTCATCCTCATCTTCTTCATCACCAAAATCCCACTCAAATCTCTTCTCCAAATGCTTCCTAAACCGCGCTCCCCTCAATTTCACCTCCTGCTTACAGCCTTCATTCTCCGACAACGCCGCAAAAAAAGTTCGCAACGTCGCCACGAGGAAATTATTGCGCGTCACAATATCAACGAAAAAGTCCTCCGGTATTTCCTTAACGTGATAGTGCATGATGGATATAAACTGCGTGTATAGGGTTGGGTTTGTTGCTAAGGCTTCATCACATGAACACAGTAGATGTACGAGTTGCTTCCATTGTTCAAACGCATCAAAAACTTGACCCAAAAGGAAACACACAAACGCGAATTGCAATTCCCCCAAAATGCCAAGTTCGTCTTTCGCATAAGTACTCTCCAATATAGTCCGCAACACGTAGCTATGATCCATGCTATATTTGGTGATTTCCGCGGGGCTCGCGCCTTCGGGATACTTCTTTTTGGGAATAACCGTAAACCGGATCACACTTTCCGGAGAGCGATGCATTCTGGGTAACCTGGGATCATCCGGATCTGCGCTTTCTGATTGGTCCGGATCCTGCGCATGCGCGGCAGCACGTGATTGTGTGGTGCTCGGTTCTGATTGGAGCTCGGTGACCGAGGCGATCTTGCCGTTGATTGGCTGGAGGCGGTCAAGGACGTTTGAGGTTATGTGATTGCTGAGGGAGACCCATTGTTTGTAACTGTAAACAGAAAAAAGGTTTTACATAAATTTTTTAATGGATTAGTTAGAAAACAATAAATTCATATCACATTCATAGAAAACGGGTTAAAGCAGCTTTGATGTTTTTTTTTTCTTGTTTTTTTTTACTTTATTGCAGTATTTGAAAAAAAAATCACAACTGGGAATTTTGTTAGTTTAGTGACGATGGACAGACCCCTTGATATTAAAGGTAACGCATTAAGAGCCATATTCTTCTTATTTTAATTATTTGGTGTTTTCAACAAGAAATAAAGACTTCGTTGTTATATGTTATTATTTTTAGAAACATTACAGTAAACCTTATTCAAACTTATATAAAGTTCTTTAATTTTTTTTTACATGAAGCGAAAAACGGTCAAAATAATATCATGTTTCCAGAAATAAGTATAAGATTATACCTTTCATATGGATATGCTCCCAGAAATCTGTCCATGTCTTGTTTGTTGCTCTCAATTCGCTCTTGCTCTTCAGGTGAAACGATTTCTGTGCTTATATCTGTAAAATATCCAAACTTAGACACTCAGATATACGATGACATATTCTAAAGAGCCAATACCTAAATTTAAGTCAAAACGAATTCTCGCTTGATATATAATAATATCGGTACCTTACCTTGACAAGGCTAGGGAATTGGTCGGAAAAGCGGGGAAACTTTAGAAGAAAATATTGATGCCACTTGTTTGGATTGGCACCCTGCATCATTTACTTTCATCTGTCAGACGAATTGTTATTGTCTTCATTTTCAACTAATTCTTCATAAATATGTTCTCTTATAAAACTTTCAAAATGTGCACATACAATGCTGTAAGAAAATATTTATGCCACTTTTTTAGAGTAGCACACTGCATCAATAACCTTTCCCCATGCTTTAACGTTGAATTCAATGATAAAATTACGACAAATATGAGTCTACTTCATACCTTCAACGACTTGATCCCACTTTTTGACCAACACTTCTCTCTGACGGAAGTTGTAGAAGAAACCAGTGCGAGGGGCTACTTCTTGTTGTTTGCTTACAGAACTGCAGACAACAATATTTAAAAGATAACAATAATTTAAACTATAAGGTTTTAACTTATTATTGTTCTGCGATTGACAGTAGTTAGATGTGAATCACAATATTGAGCGGACACCCTTTCGATAATACAAATATGATCAGTTAAGAAATAAGTTCATAAAACAGAGTAGCTTATCGATATATAAAACTTCACATGGTTTATACAATCTATAATATCCAATATTACCCAAATACGAATCTATGTAAGGTTGATTGTGTCCTATATCCTTTTTTTTTATCACACCTTATTCTTAAAACATAATATGATATATCATATTATTAAAATAGTGTTAATGCCGTCATGATCTTAAGTGTTTTGAAGCTTGGTTTGTAGGTTTGTTTAGTCCGTGAGTCCACAAGCAAAACTTCAAATAATAGACTTAGCTTGTACAACGTTTTTTTAAATACATATTTACCTATTATAACAAATAAAATCTAAATATCAGCGCCTTTACCTATAGTAAACAAAGTGAATGCCAGGCGGAATCATCTTGACTCCTTTGAAATTGGTATCCACTGTCCACGAGTTGCAGTCGATGCCAAACTGTGTGCCACGAGGCACGTTGAGAAAAACAAGCGTCGCCCCTTCGTCGAACAGACCTCGCGCTGTCTCCGAATCCATCTCAGCCGCTTTTCGTTTATCGCCACTTGCCATCTGTAAACAGTTACACATATTTTGTTTCAAAACTAATATATATTATTACTCAGCGTTACAAAGTCGAATTTTCTATCGAAATTCGTAGTTGCTGCTTGATTGTTTGTTAATTGATTATTGATAAAACAAAAAACAACTCAGTATACTATATTCACGTGTTGAAGGGTAAAGTGTTCACGTGTTGAAGGATAGAGCATGAATTGTACACAAATAACCATTTGCAAAGAGTGAGCAAGCTCCAACCAACCCCTTATTTGTTATTCGTGTGTTTTACATTTTGGTCGCTCTCTGTTCGCATATTCTGAGTTTTCTTATTCATTTCACACATATATTGATTCATCAGTTATTATTTTGTTATTTCCTCTTTCTTTTGACTACACTAAATTGGCATTATACTAGAAATTACAAGGAAGTATTTGTGAAACACGAAAAGGCCCCAACCGCCCCCCGATTCGAAGGGGTATTGACTTTCTCGTATATTCTCTTGGTTTGTAAAATCACATTTTTTGGCCAACTTCCGGTGGTCGAATTTGGCCAAAACTGCCATGACCTTTCATTTGAGCGGAGCGGCTTTTTTCGGTCATTTTGGACAGTTTCGCCAACTTCCGGTGGTCGAATTTGGCCGAAACTGTCAGAAGGCACATGTACACGCCATGACCTTTCATTTGATCCTATAACCAAGTCTCTATGACCTTCCGTTCAAAAGTTTTAGCCCGTACAAGAAAGCGATGACAGACGGACGGAGGGACACCCCAACTCTATAGGCCCCCAACTCTGGGGTTGGGGCCTTTATAAAATGGTCAAAAGGCACTTCTACGGAACAAAACCTTTCATTTGAGCCTATAACCAAGTCTCTATGACCTTCCGTTCAAAAGTTCTAGCCTGCACAAAAAAAAGTATGACGGACAGACAGACGGACGGACACCCCAAACCTATAGGCCTCAACCTTTTGGGGCCTAAACATACGAGGAATAAGTTAAGATTAATTCCCGAATTAGTCTCTCGTCAAACTTTTGGATTCATTAGATATTGAATGGGTGTATATAGTATAAACTGGACATATTAATATGAGCGATTTTTCATACCCCAGATATTCAGAGGTATGAAACAAGGAAGTATTTGTGAAACACGAACAGGCCCCAACCGCCCCCAAACTCGAAGGGGTATTGGTTTTTGTAGATTTTAAATATATTTTCTATGAAAACCGCTATTTTTGGCCAATTTTAAAACTTCCGGTAGGGTGTTTTTGACCGAAATGGTCAAAAGGCACATTTACGGACCAAGACCTTTCATTTGAGCCTATAACCAAGTCTCTATGACCTTCCGTTCAAATGTTCTAGCCCGTACAAACTCAAGTCTTGAAAAACCGCTATTTTGGGCTATTTTGGCCAATTTGACCACTTCCGATAGGGTGTTTTTGACCGAAATGGTCAAAAGGCACACCTACGGACCAAGACCTTTCATTTGAGCCTATAACCAAGTCTCTATGACCTTCCGTTCAAATGTTCTAGCCCGTACAAGCTCAAGTCTTGAAAAACCGCTATTTTGGGCTATTTTGGCCAATTTGACCACTTCCGGTAGAGTGTTTTTGACCGAAGTGGTCAAAAGGCACATCTACGGACCAAGACCTTTCATTTGAGCCTATAACCAAGTCTCTATGACCTTCCGTTAGAATGTTCTAGCCCGTACAAGCTCAAGTCTTGAAAAACCGCTATTTTGGGCTATTTTGGCCAATTTGACCACTTCCGGTAGGGTGTTTTTGACCGAAATGGTCAAAAGGCACATCTACGGACCAAGACCTTTCCATTTGAGCCTTAACCAAGTCTCTATGACCTTCCTTTCAAAAGTTCTAGCCTGTACAAGAAAGCGATGACAGACAGACAGACAGACAGACAGACAGACAGACGGACGGACGGACAGACGGACGGACACCCCAACTCTATAGGCCCCCAACTTTTGGGTTGGGGCCTAAAAAGCTCGTACTCGTAGCTCTTGAGGCTTGATGGAAGAAAGCTGATATTATAAAATATAGCGCTTAATTTATTATGTCCAGTTCACATAATGTGCATTCGTATATAACACTTCATATAAATGACTCAGCTTCACAATTAATCATACATAACATACAAATATAACGCTTGGCTCGCCTCTTGAGAGGAGAATCTAGACAACAATCATGCTGGGCGATAAAACAAGATTTTAAGTTATATCATTTTCTCTCTGGCTCATTTTAGCTCAAATATACTCTTAAGAGTATTGATCAATATATGCACTTTCATAAGCTGATCATTATATATTTCATACCTCTAACAAAATGACAAAACGTTTTCGGTTCGTAAATAAATAACTACTTGCATCGCACAAGTTTAAATTTCTTATTGATGCTTCCTCGGTTATGCAATAATACTGCCGTCCGCCATCTTGCATATCGAGAACAGCAATAGCAAGCCTATTTTTTACGGGTTTTTTGCTTGTTACTTTTTGTGCGATTAAATTAGGAAGACCGAACTTATATCATTGTAATCTAGAGAACATTAGCTTTCCATTGGTATATAAATTGTATGGTAATAACGCAGGATAACATATGTACGCTCGATTAAACCATGCCTTGGCTAAAGGTTGTATTTTATAAATTCATTAATTTTAATACAAAAATGGTATTTTGCACATTTGGAGATCAGGTATTTAGATAAAAGCCATATACTTTCCGTTTAAATTTGGCTTTGATGCCTTAAATTGAAAATAATTTTGACCTAATTTCCCGCGAAAAATATTATGAAACCCTGTGATAATATACTAAATTTATTTTTTGAAACATTTGTCCTAAATGATTGATATGATGTTCATCATTATATGAATGTGTGTATTTAACGCAAATAACGAGACATAGGCTCAAAATTACAAGCCAAAATTTCATTAACATGGGTTGTTTACGGGGTTGCTAAGGACCCTGATAATAAAAATGGCGAATTAGGTCAAGAAAAGCACCGACCGGGAAGCATCAATCCTCGTAGCAGAATGATGTGGTGATATTTTCTCGTACAATTGGGGCACCCAACGGACCAATATTTTACGCTAGTCTTGAACGTGAAAGTTTATTCCGAAAAAAAACTGTACATAATCTAAATATATTGTTATATCACTCCATAAAATGCAAAACAATTTATGTTCATATAAGAGAGTTTGGGTAGATCGTTTTAATTTGATAAAGGTATGATTGGAGTTTGCGGATGACACTTTAGAGCAACCACCATGAACATTGCGCAAAAATCAAGAAAATCAACTTACATAAGGTGGATCATAAAAATGTTAGCCCAACCTATATATTATGCAACCTTTTACTAAATTATCTGTTCCTACAAATTACTAGCTGGAGCAATCAGGACATATCTGATACTTGAAATTTGTTTAATGACATATTTCATGGCTTTATTTAGAAATATATACGATAATATGAATTATTGCGTTATTTCTCTGCTGAATACTAAATTCATAAACAACATAACTTATTTCATGGGTTTAAAAGGACGTCTAAAATGTCTTGTTTATTCACAGGATCTACTAATTTTACTAGCTAGCTTTGGTTGATATAGGAAAGATAGTTTAAAGCACAGATCGTCGAATGCCCCTGATTTACAATTGATAATGAATATCTTTGGGGAGTAATGGACAATTTGTGACTTCAAAAATCGCGACTGGTCGATTTGCGACCTTTTCCGTTTATCAGTTTGGTCGATTTTCGACTTTTTTCTTCAATTGTAACTCGAGAAAGTTAACGCAGTTTTTATTCAAACCGATAGAAGGATATTTTGGGTCTGTGGATACCACATTGAAGCAGCGACCATTAACATTGCGCAAATACTAAAATCAAGAAAACCATCCTAAATAGGGTGGATTACCAAAAGTGTGATCCCCAAAAAAACATTTAAGCCGAACCTCTCTTTTCACTTGATTCGATTCTCGACATATATTGGGACGTTTTTTTTTTTTGGATCATCCACATTCATAACAAAATATTTTCCACAACACCTTAATCGTGGACATTTATTTTGTTGCTCCATTTCAACATTGTCTTGTGTGTTTTGACATGGATTTAACGTTTAACTGTAATTAAGATAAATGTCAATGGTATTCTGGATATAATCATTTGTATGTTTGGGCAGAATAGTTTCAATCGATGTTTATCACATTTTTACAAAATCGCCAAAACAAAGGTTCAGTTATATTGTTATGTAATTTCAATGTGTTATTACTAAGAATGCTAAGGAATTTCCATTAATACATTACTTGTCTTTGCAAAAATATACAAATATGCGTTTAAAACATAGCACTTACATCAAAAATTAGTTTCCTCGTATACTTGTTGCTTACACATAAGAAGAAACGAAGAATCAACTGTATACATACAGGCTGTTTTCTCCTATATGTTTAAACTTTAAGAATCCATAATACATTGTTATATAAGATAATAGTTAATAGGATTTTGTTAAACTTTGACATTTCATTTTATCAAGTAGTTGTTAGTAAATGTGTTCAGTTTGCAGAACGCGGTGATGGTGAGTTATTTTCATATTTCTATGTTTTAAGCTGGTCCTAGAAGGCTTCTTATGTGTATTTTTTTCGTTTTGTTATCATCACAATCCTTTCTTATTTTGTACTTTCAGATTTTGATTGGTCAGTAAAAAGGTGTCTTCGTAGCAGTGGATGGCAACACTATTCCTTCTGCATATTGTTGGTCACAATTAAATGAACATTTTTCATAGTTTATTTAATCGTGATCTTCTAGACAGTGTGGTTATCGAGAGTTTTCATTTTCAACTCACTTTTGTAGGTGGTATTTTATTTATGTTTCATCTTAGTGTGTTAACGGATTTAATGCAAGCAGACATTCTACATAAGAGAGTTTGGGCAAAAAAAAATATTTTTGGGATGACCCTTTCGGTTATTCACCTTAGTTACGTGAATTTCTTGAATTTTTTTGCGCAATGCTCATTGTGGTTGCTCTTTAGTGTTATCATCAATCTCCAAACATACTTTATCGAATTTACGCAATTTTTAAACCTTGTTACGTATAACAAGACAATCGCGAATTAAATATCCCTCTCCCCGCCTTAGCGCCTAGCCACATTGGAAGCTAGAATATCAACTCTCGAGCTGTTTCACAAAAAAAAGGTGTTCGCAATTCCAGCTGGTATGGACATTTTGAAAAATCTAGCTATGGAGATTTGAGCAGTTTTATGAACAGTTTTTTGGATAGTTACTTGTTTTTTAACTTGCAATTGTATAGTAAACTGTTGATTTTAATATTAATAGGCAAATTAGTTACATTAAACGTTACAATGTTCAAAAATAGGTGTTCCCCTTTTGTTTGTTATAAAAACATTCATTTAATGTTGTTTGCAATCGTTATTTTGTTTTAAGTGAGTTAATTAGTTTTAGAAAAATATGTCGTTGGGTGCCCTTCAAGCTATTTCCAGCTTACATATCCAAACAATTTTTGTTTGCAACGTATTCATTATAGTAGTCGTAAAAAGCGTCATCAAAATATGGAATGTTCGGATAAAACGTTTCCGTGTGACAAGACACTTAATTATTTGGATAGAAAAAAACTGACAAAAGCTTCCCGTGTGGCCAGACCCTAATTTCTTCTCAAACATAAGACCAAATCTCATAAGGCGTCTCAAGGTCAGCATGTTTTTTATTTGTATCAATATTGATTGCTTCCCTTAAAATTTAAACTTTGATAGCATGGAGGAAACGCTTGGTCAATCGACAAAATGCACAAGACGCTGTACGGATTCATTGGTCTACTTTGCCTGGTTAGCGAAATACCCCACTGACTAAACTCTCAAAAACGGCCAAGCCTAACATTTTAAAAAAAACTCGCCAAAAAATCCTTTTTTCCCCCAAGCATCTCAAAATAGCTTAGCGAGGCTCTGTGGGTTTCATTGGTCTACTATGCACAGTAACTGAGATACCGTCCAGACAAACTCATCTGGACGGAAGGACAGGCGGAAACTATATATTCCGCCCGAGCTAAGGGTTCGGGGAATCATAAAATATTTAGATAGTTCAATTATTACTCTTAGCGACAGATGAATTGATAACTGGTCCTTAACTTCATGCTAACACGGTGCCTCAAGACTAAAATGCGTGCGCCAAAGGCGCGAGTTAATTTTTTCCTAGAAGCAAATAGTACAAAAGTGTTTCCGCAAGGACGAAAGAAACGTAGGTTTCCACAAACGGCGAAACGCGGATCAACGCTGCCTGGTAGCACTGTATTTCGAGTTTTGTTGAAGCAGAAACTCCATCAGTAAATTTTCAATCATCCGGTCACTTTTGTGTGAATGAATAAAACAATTTTAGTCGCGTATAAATTTTATTTAAAAAAACCTAAACATTGATAAATAATAATTTACAAAATGAGATACAAATATGGTTTTTCAAAACATGACAAAATAAATTTATAAGACATCGATAATTTCACAGTAGTTTGTAAGCACTATGATGATTTTGTTCATGTCATTACAGCTGAATAAATTAAGCACTCGATGTTATTCAGTAGTTTGCTATGCCATTTAACTATATTATAACACAATCAATTGGATTATAGTCAGGGTAATGATAAGCACTCATATTATATATCACAACATCAATGCTCTTTCATGCATATGTATAAATGTAGGTTTTCGTCGCACTTTCAAAAACGACCCGTTATGTTCATTGAGAAAAAAGGTACAATATTTAAATTTATCAATGTTCCCAAAGTAGTAGAAAAACCAGATTGTGACAACTTCCAAAACAGAACACAAGTACGCACAAAGAGAAGCAAACGCTACAAAATTGAATATAAAGAACTACATCAATCAAACAACCCCAGATCCCGGTCGATACATTTCGAATACTGACCCAGCAGTGTACTGGTATGACAATAGGTTTAAATAACTAACTGAAAACCGTATACTTTGTTAAACTTTATTACCTAATACTTGAATTAAACTGCAAAAGATTCCACAAAAAGACACAAAAACAGGCAACAAAATGAACACATTATTTGCTTTAATTAGCAACAAAGGGATGCGTCGAGAGACGGATGAGAGAATACAAGGTTTCTTCAATTTTTGCTGCTACAAAAATGTATCCAAGCGGGAGAATCTGCGGTTATTCGAATGTGGCACACAAAAGACACATGACGTGAATTTCAAATCCAAAAGCTAGAGTAGACTCATTCCCCGTTAATGTTAACAGATCAATCTAGTCTAGACGTCGGTAAACGGAATTCGCACATGTTTAGTAGGGAGTTCAGAACCAATATTCTCCGCCGCTTATCCTTAACCATACACTTTATCCTTTCCGTTTTACATTTGAATTCAAAAAGGTAAGAGTCAGGTCAAGGACACAACGGAGAGTATGAGTTCAAAGAAGGAGATGCGGAGATATTTAGTCCTCATCCCAGTCCTTATTCTCCTTGGGCGCCTTGGGTCCACCCGCCTGCTTAGCCATGATGATCTGGTCGACCCTCAACACGGTGCATACGGCCTGCGTGGCGAACTTGATGCCCCAGTACTTGGTCACGTACAAGTCAAGGATGCCTGTAGAGATGGAAGAAAAATAGGTTTATAATTATGTAAATTATATCTTTATTTAATATATGGGATAAAGAGAAGTGCTTTCTATGATGATATGGTCAACCCTGAGAACGGTGCATACTTCCTGTGTTGCAAACTTGATGCCCCACAGTACTTGGTCACGTACAGGTCGAGAATACCTATGGAATATGGAAAATGGATAAATAATTATGTAATCGATGTGTTTATATGTGATAAGTTAAAGAGAAGAGCTTTCAATGATGATCTGATCGACGTGAAGCACGGTGCATACGGCTTGCGTGGCGAACTTGATTCCCCAGTACTTGGTCACGTACAAGTCGAGGATGCCTGTGGAGATTGGGAAAAATGGATCAATAATTATCTAATCGATGTGTTTATATGTGATAAGTAAAAGAGAAGAGCTTTCAATGATGATCTGGTCGACCCTCAACACGGTGCATACGGCCTGCGTGGCGAACTTGATGCCCCAGTACTTGGTCACGTACAAGTCGAGGATGCCTGTGGAAGGAACAATAATTATATTAATATCAAACTTAGAGAATAATAAAATCATCTGGTCGACACGAAGCACGGTGCATACGGCCTGCGTGGCGAACTTGATGCCCCAGTACTTGGTCACGTACAGGTCGAGAATACCTATGGAGAGTGGGAAAAATGGGTTAATAATTATGTAATCGATGTGCTTATATGTAATAAGTTAAAGAGAAGAGCTTTCTATGATGATCTAGCCTACGCGAAGCACGGTGCATACGGCCTGCGTGGCGAACTTGATGCCCCAGTACTTGGTCACGTACAAGTCGAGGATACCTGTGGGAGGAACAATAATGTTCAAATCAAACTTCGATTTCGATTCTGATACATGGAGATAATATCAATGGTTTCTTATAGATAGCAAAAGCTTTAGACAATTTAAGATTTCACTACGTTAAAAGAGAACATGTGAAGTTATTTAAGCTAGTAAAAGGAACCCCGATTCTAATTATGTTAGTTCCATGTATAGGCTTATCAATTCATTAACATTTTCTCACCAGATTATCGCTTTTTGTCCCATTGATAAATTAAAAGTCAAGTTCATAAATTGGTTTCAGCGAGTTAAACAACAGTTGAAACCTTATTGAGGTACCATTGGCATTGACTTGTTTATCCCTCTTTCTAATTTAGAATGCAAAAGCCCGGAATACACACCCTTTTCTAATGCATCGCCCATCTTGATGGTTATCAGAAAAAAAATAACGAAACTGGGGGAACACCATAACTTAATGATTAATTCAGATTAAGGACTAAGACTCCCATTCTTTTTGTAATTATAAGCCTTCAATGCCCGGAAACACATACCCTTTTCTACGGCATCGGTCATCTCGGGTCCGTCAGCCTCGATGTCGAAGCCCATGTTCATGCGACCCTCGTTGTGGGCGGCCTGAAATAGAAAGATTTACATAAATGGAATGGTTGTTCCAACAAAATTGTACACCCATATATTGGATAATATATTTTTTGTTTTGCATTATGACGAATGTTAACCAATGGAGCAATAGACAAATAAACGATTCGGCAACATCTGAGCATCATGTTTTCGAATGAACATATAAAACCACGATGAGCTCCAGGATAAGTTTGTAGAGTCTTGCAAATAAAGGCATATTGACCATCACACGTTCCAGCAGTTTTTTTTTCGAACGATTCAAATATGAACGCAAATTCAATATATTAAATCAGGGAATATGAAAACTATCAAATTTTTGTCGGTCCGCTGGACCGACTTGTCCAATATTTTGTCGGTCCGGCCAATTTTTTATCGGTCAGGTATAAACTCACCTAAAAATAATCGGCAATTTTTTATCGGTCAGCCGGACCGACAAGTTTAAAATTTTGTCGGTCCGGCCGAATATTTGTCGGTCCCGGACCGACGGACCGACGGTTTTCATATTCTCTGTTTAATAGTAAGAAAAAATGATAAAAGTTAATAATCCTTCGAGGCATATCAAACACCCACCTGCAGCCTAGACACGACCTCGTTCGACTTGACACCGGCGTTTTCGGCCAGCGCCTTTGGCATGGTGTGGAAGGCCGAAGCGAAGCGCTGGATGGCGTATTGCTCGAGACCAGGACATGTCTCTCCGTAGGCGCGCACGCGTTTCGCCAGTTCCATCTCGCTTGCACCGGCGCCTGTGGTTGGTGTAAAAATGAACATAATAATAGCAGGTTTTGGTAGAAGTTAAACATTTTCTGTTTATTTTAATGAGGTGAAGTGAGAATGACATGGATCGCATAGCTTAAGTGTGCAGCGCTATTTTTTCACTCTAGTTAGCAAATAAATAGCTTTCTTCTTCTTAAAAGGTGTGCAAGCAACATTCGTTGATCCCTCCATTTGTTCCCCTTCAACCCCCTTTTCCCACTCTTTCCTTACACACTGTGCGACAAACTTACGCGAATATACTAAACTATCTACTTACTAGCTCTATTTCACTTACGCCTTGGAATAAGATGCCCGTTTCTATAAATGCACTTTCCCCTTCGCCCCAACCCAAAGCTCTAGCTTAACTTACCTGGGATAAGGCGTTTATCCTTGGTGAGTGCCTTGAACGTATTCACACCGTCGTCGATCGCCCGTTCAACGTCGTCCATGATCTTATTTGACACGCCCCCCCCCCCACACCCAACACA
>LQRL01087763.1:0-18632 GCA_001703475.1 Hydroides elegans
CTCTACCACTGAGCTATACCCCCGTTACAAATGTTCAGAGATGTTCATTTAACTTTAATAACATTTTATAGATATCATAGATATTGATATATATTCAAAACAAAAATAGAGGGGGCACCCAGAGTTGAACTGGGGACCTCTCGATCTGCAGTCGAATGCTCTACCACTGAGCTATACCCCCGTTACAAATGTTCAGAGATGTTCATTTAACTTTAATAACATTTTATAGATATCATAGATATTGATATATATTCAAAAACAAAAGTAGAGGGGGCACCCAGAGTTGAACTGGGGACCTCTCGATCTGCAGTCGAATGCTCTACCACTGAGCTATACCCCCGATGTGCTTTGTTGGTTGTTTGTAAACAGTACTGCATTCATATGTATCGATCGTTGAAGGTAGTCATAAACATTAACTCTATGCATGGATAATAAATAATAACTTATTTAGCAGTTCTTCTGATTTTGTGCCTAAAAGTGTATAATATATCATACACATACAGTCGTGCGCGTTTCTAACCCCTCATGGAAAACGCTTACGCTAAACAGTGACAGTCAAAATGCTAAACGTTAAACTCGTTTACGTTAAACGCCAGACGTGAAACGCTAAACTGTAAGCTCTAACAGAAAATCAGCATGAGGCTTCCAGGGCACCAAGGTCACCCACCAGCATTTACAAACGCACTAATTGTTGCAATTAGCTTTATTTAACATTAATCAATATACAATTTTAGAACACAAATGAATATCCACCCTAAGCATGTGGCAACAACACCCTAACTATAAACGGTAATTATGATTTCGCAAACCCTTAAATCATAAACACTCAACCCTTTAACGATTGAAATGATGGAAGGTTTAAACCGCGCGCCACTGTAGTTTTGTTTTATTTGAAATGATGATCTTTAAATAAAACACAGTAGGGTTATTACATTAACACTGTCACTTGTTAACGTATGGTCGCATCTCTTTTAGACTATGATCATGATAATTTCAAAGACGCATAGTATGTCATACATTGAGGTCAAATGGGATCAGGGCCCATATTCTCCGCTATAACCTTACCCTTAAACTTACGCTTTTCCCCATCCTTTTACATTGGTTTTAAGGGTAAGGTTAAGCTTAAGTCGAGCGGAGAATAAGGGTCATAGTCTATGCATCTCGATATCAGTTTGTTTATGCAGTAGACGTTGATTGCATCTCTGTAAAGATACATGGAGCTGTAATTTGAAATAGCTAGGGGAACAAATTATTCGAAAAATCGAAACCTTTTCCAATAATATACATGTGACAATGAGGGGCATATTTGGTCGGGAATTCGCAAATTACTTGATTATCGCTCAATCTGGCGACATATGCCAGGGGCTAAAGTCAATAAATCCCAATCGAACATAGTCATGGTGCAGATTCTACATGCCTCCTGCCATCCAAAACTGTTTAAGGACATTCTTATTTGGATCATATGATAACTTTCTGGATGTTCTTTTCTAATCCGACATCGGAATTTGGATGACAAACGTTCTAGAATGTAACGTCGTGACGATCAGTCGGAACATCGGTTTTTCTGCGCTTGAAACGAAGAATACCGTCTCGAAAACTAAAATAATTTTACGTCGTACAGCGTCTTCCCGCTGTGTGAGTTGATTAACCTTATTTATTCAATATTTAAAAACAGCAAAGGTTTGAAATCATGTTCAAGACAAAATGAAAGATGTCATTTCCCTTTTTGTGTACTTGTATCAACCCATCACCTAACAAAACATTATATATTCACTTGTGTATCCTTCCTTCCCTACCCACTTATTTCCCTCGCTTTTCGTATAATTATTATTCGAAGTATTAAGCTCCAACCTTTTTTTTACATAGTTCAGGATCAACATGCAAACATTCCTAAATAGTAAATCATATTCAAATATATGTTCTCCATTCTGCCTCATCATTTTCTCCTAAACTAAACTACCCTCAACCCGCCCCCTCCCACCGACCCATATTAACTTCCCCTCAATCCTTCTCGTAACGAGTCTGCTCTCTGATGCTTATCTACAAATGGCTGCCACGTCTGGCCCGCTTATCTGTATTTCCCGAGTTTATTAGGGGATTTTGGCATGGGACTTCATTTGCTCATTCGATATATTTGGGGACATTTTTATGTTTCGTTGCTTCTCATTATAAAGCCATACGATTTTCTTTATTATGAATATTTGCTATTTCATGTATGCATTTCCCGAGTTAAGGAGGGTCTTGTTGAGTTTGATTCAATACTTAAATTTTGTTTGTCGCTGACATACAAAAAGGTATTAATTTAATATGTTTTTACGCCATAATAAATTTTGCCCAGTTTTCGACCTCCATAAAGCTATAATTATTAAAAGAACACAACGTTTTACCAGCATATTTAGGCTATTACCAATTTGAAACAAAAATTTTAAAATACTCAATAAAAAAAAACAACTGCTACCGACTCTTTAAGAAAAAAATCACAACAACGAACTGTAAAAAAATACGATATCAATTATTCTTACTTCTGACACCAAGCCCGTAGGTTTTGCATGATTATTCGGGGACATATATGTATGGGCGGTGTTACGGTCAGAAAAACCCGCCCTACTTAAAAACCCCCCTTTCGCTATGTGTTCTTTATAAACATGATGAAAATCTCACATTCTCGAGGGGGGTTTTAGTTTTATCAATAATCACGAGACGGTGCAGGTTTTCATGCCCAACGAGAAAAACATGAAGTTCACCCTGGGCTAGAAAACCCCCATCGTCTTATCTTATTTATTTAAGTATTTAGAGGCACTATCTTATACAAGGTAAAGATAACACGATGAGATAGGCTTTAATGAAAAATATTAAATCAGGAAATAAATTTGGGAGATGAATATAATTTAAATATTTCTATTCAAATTAAACGAGTTTCATAATATTGGCCCCGTCATCTTACTCTAAGAAATAGAATCATATGTAAATCAATAAATTCAATGCAAATTATTTAATAAACATGATTTTTATACACATACACGATTTAGTTGAGTGAGTATTCATTGTCTTATAGACTTTAAGATTAACCTTAACACATGGTAATAACAAAAGGGATTATCCCTAGTTTAACCAGTGATCCAAGTTAAGTGAGAATAAATGTTATGCTAATCATAAGTATATTATCATTCTTAAAAATATGTCTATTATTATTTTTTTCTCTCATGGTTGATATGAAAATAACATTTAGATTTCTCAAATTATTTTAGTTATGGGGACTTCAGAATTATCAACTATACTTTTATAAACATTATTGTAATAGATATTATTTAGATAGAATTTCAGAGTAATTGAATTTTTATTTCCTATATTCAAAGCATTTAGTCGCCAAAAATATCGCTCTTATATTTGCTAAACAGATGAAGATAAGAAGGCAGGGGTTTCTGTAACCAGGCAGGTTTTCCTGCCCGCATGCGAATGCAGTCACGAAAACCCCACGGGTTTATTTGACCAGGGGGGTTTTCCTGACCGTAACAGCGGCGCCAAAAATTGCAAAGCAATAAAGAAAGCTATAGTAAGTTATATCAGAAAAAAACTCAGAGATGAATTATTGCAGAGCAATTTCCATCGTTTTATGTGTACAAAACTGGGTTTGATAGGCTTTATATCTTTGTAAAAGAAACAGTTCGGTCCCTCGCAATTTATGTTTCGAATCCTCTCAAATTGGATATTGGCCCCTTGTAAAATACACGCTAGTCCCTCGCAAAATAATTTTCGTGCGAAACAAGAAATCAAACGTTAACAGTTAAGTAACGTCAGATGACAATAATCTAAGTATGAAGTTCACTATCATTTCCCGCGATCGCATATGCCATGCTTGAAACTAATGGTAGAAAAATACACATGCACATACTTTCGGACTATTTTTTTATGGACGGACTATTTTTGCCCAATCATAAGTACTCTATTGCGTAGGATGCGCCTGTAATGCGGTCCCAGGAGAAGTAATAATTCGAGGAGAGTACGCTGTAGTAGTTTGTCGTATCCTTGTTTTAGTGGGGCGAGAAAAACCATTAGTATATTATGGCTGGTTGGTGTGTATATGACATTGCAAAGCAATGTTTTTGGTTGTTAACGTTATGTACATGGGGGGAAGTATTTTCGTTTTCTTCTTGGCCTACAGATTGTGATGATTTAGTTGTTATAATATAACAGGCTCGACAGATATACACCATGGTCTTACTAGCCCTGATGCTTGTTTCCAAGTTTAATAATTTAGAAGAGTACATCACGAGCTGTTCCCCAAAAAAGCTGTTCCCCACCAAATTCCAGCTGGCTTGGAAATTTTGAGAAAATTCATTCTAGCTTGGAGATTTTAGCAGATTGAGGAACACCTTTTTTGATAATTTCCACATTATCGTGATTTATATTGAGATTTATTATTTCAAAATTTATTAAACCTGCTTGTAATTGCATAATAAACTGTTATTTACAATATATGATAGGTAATTCAGTTATATTAATCATTTCAATTTTCGCAAAAGGTGTTACTTTTCTGTTTCAAGCTGGCTAGAAATGGAGGAACAGCCCAGCTGGCTTGGAAAAAATGAACACCTTTTTGCAAAATTTAAATTTTCAAAAACCATTATTTTGTTGTTGTTTGTACATGTAATGTTGTTTTTAAGGTTATTAAACAACTTTTTGAAAAATGTATCGTGGGGTGCCCTTCAATTTACTCTTTGTATTACTTACATGAACACTATAACCTTCCGTACAATCATTTTCCGGACTCTACAAAGAGAATGTCATTTCGTCCTGGGCCATACGAAAATGTGGCTGAATTCGTGAGACCAAGCCCTCTAAACCGTTGCCAATAAAATATGAAATGAACCTTCAGAAATATAAAATGACACACTTCTAAAAAGACTACTAACCTTCAGTACAGTTTCCAACGTCGCCCTGCCACTGGTTGTGAATGCACACTTGGCGCCACATTTCCGCCGTTGCCGGGCAACCGTATTCAACCGTGTATTCATCCGCCATGTGCTTTAACATATTTGGGATGTCTTCCGGCGTCTCACAGCCAAGCACTGAAACAAAAAGTCCGGGGGTACAATTAGCAAAGGCATAATATTTGGACATTTTCAATAGGTTTTTTTCATAAATGTTTTGGTGAATCTCGAGCCTTTAAAACCATCGTGTATCTATCCGCCATATGCTATCTTAGATTGGCTAACGGCGTCTCACAGCCAAGTACTGGAAAAGTTTTACACACATTAGGGATGATAATTTCACGATAATGCTACCGCATTGAGTTTATGTATATAATAATCGTTCTCCGTCTAAAATATCATTTCCGAAAATTATAATACCATATTTACTATTGTGAGACTATTTTCACTGTCGTAATTTGCGAAGTATTGCCATACATGTAGTTTAACTTTGTATTTTCCCAGTCAATCATCCTACGGGTTTTTATCGGTTATCACTGTAGTAAAGCATGAAGTAATACATTATTTTACCTTCAAAACGAAGCATGAAATACTCCGGCTCCGGTGCACTTCGCGACACGATGCCTACTTGAAGCTGATTGGACAACGTCGAGTAGACGATCTTTTCTCGTTCTTCTGTGTGGATACCGCATATCGTACTTGCGCGCTGATGGTAAGCAAAAAATAGATGGCAAAACTAATTAGACATGTATATTGTAGTACGATAATAATCCACATATTAAACAAATCACGTTTTTGGGAAACAGCTCGTGAGGTGCTCTTAAATGAAGTAATCTTCTATAGCAGCTTTCACAATTATTAAATAAAGATATAAGCTTCGAATAGAGCCATTGTACATTATGTTTGGTTCACGGTACAAACCAAAGTTAACAACAAGAAATAAACAACGTCACCAACAATAAAAAAGCTATAAGCGAATACCTTGTCAGTATCGGCCTCGGTAATTGTCGCATACAATCGGCAAACATCGTGATTCTCCGGATCACCTTCGTTGTGTCGCGCAAAGTCGTACAGTGTGATGTTAATGCGTTGGCCAGGACGGCTCTCGATTACCCAGGGGCATTCTTCTGAACCTATTAAGGAGACAAGGAGAATGCGAATGAAGTAATAGATATGTTATCGATTTACGCATCGTAGATCATGACTACCAACAGCTGATACAAAAAAAAAATAAAAATAAAACGATAGCATAACAGTAAATTCTTAGTAATTTCTAATAGTAGAGCATCATGAGTTTTTATCAATTAAAGAAGCTTATCGCACAGAAAATCTTCAGATATTTAATAATCACATACATTGCAAGTATGAAACTGGAACACATTATAAAATGAATGGTATACTTTTATTTCACGTTATATCGGTCTAAAACAATATCAAAAACATCCGAAGATCTGTATTCTACCTACATGTTTCATTGTATAATTATACCTTTTCTGGTTTCTATGGTGACGTAGTTGGCAAGATAGCCCGACGACGTAGAGGACGGAAGGATGTAACGAGATGTGCCGCAGGACTGGGTCTCAGCAGTGTCAACTGTCATATATAATTCATTTTTAATCGTAATCCTTTGTAAATAAGAAAAAGAGTATTAATGGAGTTCATAAACAGTTATAAAAACATCGTTGCAAATTACAAAATACTGCTTTTGTAATAAATAGAAGCTTTATTGCAATAACGGAGAGATGAGTATCCCGCAATTTATTTGAATATGTAATATATGATATTTTACAAGATATTAACCCATTGTTGCAATTTAAAAAAAAATCGAATTCCGGTAAAACTTTGTATTTGGATTTTGATTATACCAATGAAATTCTAGTGAAAAACTTAAAACCTAATCCTGAATCATATATATCTGTTTAATTTATTAAAAGGGTGTTGTTATATACACAACATGCACGTGTAGTTTAACATAAAGCGAGATAAAAATGTTTATGAACATACTTTCAATAACGGAAAATATTCCGTATCTATAGTTTGGTGATTGTTTTATCCTTGATTATTCTTTCATCCCAATATTATCATAATTCCCAATGTGTTTATTTCCTGCTACCCAACAAACAGAATCGATCATGTAGAACAAACAATATAAACTAGAGCCACAATGAGCAGAAAGATGAATCGTTTGACTAGCGAGGTTCATTTTTACGACGTCACAGAAAGAAGCAACGTGGGAAACGTACGGGACGTCATTTGAATATTTAGAATACAGGTAATACAGACGTCATTTTATCGGCCACATGCATATTTTATTCTAAAACCATATTCTTCGTTATGCTCAACCTTAATTTTATACTTAAAATTCAAAAGTATCATTTTGAAAAAGATGAATATGCAGTGAACATGTATTTGCATGTGCAACTTTAAGGTTATTGATAAGCGGTAACTAAAGAACCAGATATCGGCGTGACGTTGCAACATGGTTACTACGAGGCATCGGCGACTGCAAATGACGTCTGACGTCTTAATATACTTACCAATGACAACGGTTTTACGACGTTGGTAACATATTTGCAAAATGGTTGGACGCAACCCCTCTCCCCCTCAGAGGCTATCTGATAATTGCATCACGGTGTCAAAACAGCCATTCGGCCTTGCTTTTCCATTTATCATACACTTGGTTATTCGCCTCAATGCATTCAACAATTCGCTTGTTTATGTTTATTTATGATATGAAAATATAGTAACTGACATAAGAACATTAAAAAATTAAAATGCTATGCTTCATTTTGCATTTAAAAATGTGAAACGATCTAAAGCCATTTTGAGCATATTTCACGTGCAGCAAAATAATCACTTGATTTAAATTGAATGTATGGAGCGAACACTCGCATTCTACGACCATTATCGTGCAACACCATGTTTTTAACCCACTAAAAATAATCCACGTTTTGCTATTATATCGCATCCTATTTAAAACCAAATGTCAACCTCTTACCAGTAACACATGTGAAGCTGGCCTCCAGATATGGCGTCAAATCCTTGGGACACTCGCCGTATTTCTTGAACCTCGAATTGGGAACCGGGATTTGACACGAACGTCGTCCTGAACACCAGCTATCCGCAACGGGGAGCACGTCGGCATGGCAACCCAAGTGACCGTATTCTCTGGAAACAAAAGGGGTTCAGAGATAATGTATTTTTAATATTTAAATATGGTCTAAAACGGAACTTTTAAGCGCGTAGTTCTGGGAAAGTAGGGACATAAACTCAAGGCAGCCACTGCGAAATGTAGCACTATCCGGGAAGTACAATAAAAAAACTAAAATGTCGAGGTGAGCACCAGTTGGCGGCCATAGCAACCTGAGTACCCGCATTCTTCGGAAACAATATCAACACTTGAGTTTTAAGTTAGTTGTCCTTTCTTGGCTATTTATAGGGTGTTGTTTTTTAATCATTGTCTTATATAAAGAAGTTATTGGCATATATCCCTGTATTCTGAACGATGCGTTATTTCACAAATAAAGTTAATAGCGAACAAAACCGCACGAAATTAAATAACGAGCAAAACCTGCACATGATATCAAAACATAACTACAAATACACGTATCTACCAAAATACCATTTTATTACACGGCAAAACCCCAAGTTGCTTTCGATATACGACGCCAACATTCTGTGATACGCGACAAAACGTACGTTATGAATTCGATTAGATCTTTCCATATATGCATTGCCCCGCAAAAATAATGGGGCAAAAGGGGGCCTAAAAGGCAATGCAATCCGAGAGTAATGAAGAATTAAGCCCCAAAACTATCCATGCCATCAAACCATCAGCCAAATGAGTTTAGCCCCATGAACTTGTTATGCCTTTTCAAGGCAACATCACCCGATCGGGACGATATATGGTTCTAACGTCGGTTCGCCTTCTCATTTTCAATGATCAATTGAAATATTGGATTGAACATTGAATGCTTTCTTTGAGACACAAATGCAAAATGTGAGTTTGATCCATAAAAGCAGGGGAAAAGTATGAACTGACTCAAATGCTTGCACCATCATATACTGAGGGAAGTGCGGATGCGCATAAATAATAAAACGACGTCAACACACTTAACAGCATGCATGAATTAATACATTATATTGACACAATTTGAATAAATTGACGCGGAAACAATATTCATAACCGACAATATATATAAGACAACGTTACAACGACGTCGCCTTGACGTCTTCAAATAGTAACGTCATTAGAATAACGTCCATACCAACTGGCATCCTTTAACAACGTCGAATGTATCATTACACAAAACATACTGCCCAGTTGGGGCGCACTTCCCAATTATGGAGCGATCGGTTTGAGGGCAACAAATGCGAAAGGGTTCATTGTATATGTTTTGAATGTCTGATGAATGTGACGGATAGTACATTGGAGAGGGGCACTCAACGATTTATTCGGGTAAATGTTTATTCTTGTAGCAGCTCTTCCTTGCTTGTAAATTTTTCAGAACAGAACCAATATTTTTTTCGAAACAATTAATTCACTCTAGGATTATGTTTGTAAATGCATAAACCAATTCACCTCTATCTTAATTTAGTCTTTGTAAACGAATCTTTTCAAGAATAACATCATACACATTTGATTGCATGAAATCTTTATTCTGGTAGGAGATTGTACATTTGCTTGCCATAGCTTTTCTGCGTTGCTTGCTTGGAACCTCAGAATAAACATTCTGATAAATATAAGAAAAAGAAATCGTTGAGTGCCCTCGATTGGAATGTCGCTTATGTCGAAATGAAGAGATTAGAAGAGGAACAATGAAATGAAGCTGACATAAAAGGGCAATATGGTAAAACGAATTTGAGTAAAAATCGGGTGAATTTGGTTGATTTGACATTACTTTCATATAAAAAATAACGGTCAATTAGATTTGATATATCCGACAAAATAGTCCTTACAAAATATATCTAACCGAGATCGTGTATGCCGTCCCTACTAAGCTAACTGTTTTTATTTGTTTCCTAGCGGGCCTGGTGCTTCACATGCTAAATGATGATGTTAATATAAATGTTTGTGACTGATTCTCGTTTTGAATCACTTACTGGTCGATGCATCTTCCCTTAGCCATGCGCCCATACTTCGCGGTTTCCATGAGGATGACTTCGCCCTCGCGACACTGCGCATGAAAGATCTCCGTATCACAGTACTCCAGGTTGCCTGGCATCAAAAGAAAAAGAAATAAAACTTTAAATATAAATTATTACTTGACAGCGAACTCGAATTCTCATTATCATCATCATCATCATCATCATCATCATCATCATCATCATCATCATCATCATCATCATCATCATCATCATCATAATCATCATCATCATCATCATCATATGATCTCTCTTGCTATGTTTATATAATATTTGTTTAACGAAATGTTATTTTTAAAAAACCGTAAACAGTAATGTTTATGAGGATGCAAAATAGATTATACTTTATATAAAAATACTAAAATTATTTCACAACATTTTGGTTGCAAGGAGAATTCGGACATGGAGATTTTGGTAGACACGCTTTTAAAAATATGGATCCGATGAAATTAACAAAAGGTTACAAAAGTTTAGTCATGGAAACAAAAATTACATTTAGTCTCAAATTACAAACGAAAATAGGCTAGTAAAAGGGCTGCTCAATGTCTAAAATAATTTGCCAAATGCCACTAATATACTTTCGCCCACAAAGTAAGCACTCAAACCTAAGATTTAATTAAGCTCAAATTTCAAAAGCGAATTAGTTGTGCAATCGTTGCAAACTGACATTTTTTGGGGCAAGGACAATTGTCCCTTTTACCTGACGTAATTAACGCATCTTTTTTTTCTACCAAATATGAACATGATTAAAATATAATTCATTATAATGAAAGTAAAATCCCGTGCGTTGTCAACGTAATATCACTCTCTTAGATACATGCGCGATTAGGGTCAGAAATGCCGATTTGGCCAGGTCACTTTTTGATTAAATAACCGCCGCATACTGAACTGAGGCGCGTCTGGGTAAATATGTGTAATGTTATGGGTTAGACCCGAAGGGTATTGCAGTTCAGACATTCACGAGAAATTTCTGAATTCTAGTCTGGGCATGCATTTTAGAACTTTAGTTATTTATACAGTTTATATAATTGTTGTTAACTGTTGTTGTTTCTCTCTATCTATTCAAATGTGTACATACTTTTATATTTTAATCTATATCGTGCATCCTATCATCATCATCATCATCATCATCATCATCATCATCATCATCATCACCATACAAAATAAAAATGCTTTCTCCCGGAAGTGTATTTTTTTGTATTAATTATGTTTAAAACGTGTTGTCCTTGATATCAGCAGTAACCCCTTCCGAGGAAATAGCTAACCAAGGATAGCGTTTAGACCTTAGGGTCATAAATATCAAGTCACATTTCTTGCATGGGTAGATGATATGAGGCAATGAGTCAATGCTCAAGGTTGATTTATAAAGAAATGTAAGCCATGTGTGCAATAATCTTAAGTTGGACAAGAAAGATTTATCATAATGTTACAATGGTACGTCTCTGAGGCTTAAAATATGAATTGTATTAGGCAAACATTTATGAACTTATAAACTGCTTTCGCTAAGGTAAACTAATATTAATTAAGAAATAAATTGCAGATGCATAGACTCGCACTTCCTAATGGATTGATACTGTTCATTTATGTGGAATACACATATACTCACAGTCCTACAAATTAACCTCAAATCCAAAACATAAATAGGTTTTTGATGCTGATCATTATAAAAGCATCCAGTTCATGCATGAACTCCTCCTGATGTAGTGGTATACTTTTCATCTATATTCATGGATTCAAAGCAACCTCATACTCGATATCAAATATTCACACGCTTCTATGCATAATAATAACCAACATGAAAATGATCATATAAAAAAGGGGGTATAACACATAGAGCCATCACAATATTTTTCTGAATGAGTAACTGGGTCCTTGGGCATGAATAAAAGACATCCCACTCGGCAAGACCGCCACCAATGTCGTGATGATGTTATACGTCTTTCGTAAAAATATCAACGTTTATATCAAAATAGCCGTTTTAGTTATGGATAAAACTACAACATTGCAACGATGTCCCTTTGTTATGTAACATGGGAAGGACGTTCATCCGACGTCGTGTTAAGCTATAGACATATCAAAGACGTTACATAAACGTTACATTGAAAGCGAACGTTGATAGTGAATCCGACGTCTGGACATGAAAGGACGTACGAAATTCTTTGATATTGGTCAAACTAAGAACGTCCTCTGGTCGTCACATTCAATCATGACGTCTAACGGACGATCATTGCCAAGTGAGGGGGAGCCGAGTGACACTTGTTTGAGAATGGACACCAGTCGATTAACAATTCATAACGTCAATACACTCCATATTGTCTCTGTCATCTCGCGTTTTTATTTGTCCAATATTTATCATGATCACTGATGTTTGTTGATTACTTGGCTCGTGAATACTGATGAATGTAGACTGTAGTTAATTGAAGTTTTTGTTGTATTAATTTTCGATGAATGAAAGTCGGTTGATGGCTTGGTTTTATTAGTCCTGCAGAAATTGGGCTTTGCTGTTAGTGGTACATTGCTTTAACTTTGTTTTAGATTGATTTTCAATGAATAAAAGAACACTTAAGAACAAATTACAGTTATAAATAAATACGCAGGCGTAGCAAAATATAAGGGTCAAAATATGAAGGTGCATTTATTTCATTCACATTAAGATTACCCACTGTTCCATATGGACAATATTTTAATGCATAGGGCATATGCAGTTCATATTCGCAAGCAGACTTTGCTCCAGGTTTTGTCCAGATAGTCCATTTAGGCACTTTCAGATCGAGTGAAATTTGACCGACAAATGTCATTCATAGGCAGTTTCATATGAGATCAGTCTCTTAACCGAAAAAAAAAATCCAAGTCAATATTGAATCAGTGTAAAAAAAGAAGACATTTTGAGATGGATGGCCTTGCAGGGAGGATATTGCTGTGTATTCAACACTCCTGATGGCGAAGCGACAGATTCAAGTAGCATCAAAGATGCAATGTCCATTTTGGTATTTGGTAGAACGATTATGACAAAAATGATTATGCTAAAAAGTAACAATAAAGGAAAACGTTTATATATGTTTATATAAAATACAATCATCCAATGACAGCTTCAAGGAAATAATGACTGTTATATACTTTTTTGCTTATACAGTAAACGCGCTTTATAACTTTGCCACTCCACGCCCGCACGCTTAATACTCCACGCCCGCACGCTTATTACTCCACGCTTAAATTCATTTTTGTCCACGCTCGCACGCCCGCACGCCCGCACGCCTGCACGCTAGCACGCCCGCACGCTTATGTGTGTGTATATAAAGGATGCAAGGCATGCCATTCATCAATCTGCTATATGCCTCCATTATCACTTGAGAAACTACCAAACCAATACCTTTACCACATATTTTAATTCCCTAATAAGATAAGATTGATCTCCAAACATTTAATTATATAATATCGAAGTATCATTTTATGTATTCAAATTAATTAAAGAGAATATATACATCAAATATCCCCTTGTAATAATTAAATGATATAAGAAAAAATGAAAAATAAATGATATGAGAAATAAATGATAGGTGTTACAATATTGAAAGTAACATTTACTCTAGTAAATAAAAAATCATTTTGTGTAAATAATAAATAGTAAATGCGTTATATTCTCATAATAATGGCAGCAACCCAAATATTGAATAACATTATAAACATTAAAATTGGTCTTCCCATCCTAAATTTAATCTGTTAAAGGAATTGAAAATAAACATTTATAAATGAAAAATCATATTTAATTGTTTTTTTTTTAAACAAAAGAAACACTTTTAGCAGTCTTCATGATGAGGTACTTGGAGCCGGCTACATAAATAGGTGTTTCGAAAAATATTGTTTAATTATCAAGAATGTATTTTTTATATACGTGTTATATAATTATTTATCAAATATAATATAGACATTCGACATGATCATGTATGCCTATCCACGCCCGCACGCTCGCACACCCGCAGGCCTGCACGCCCGCACGACCGCACGCTTAAATCACTCCACGCTTAAATCGAATTTTGTCCACGCTAAAATCCTATCGTGCGCACGCCCGCACGCCCGCACGATTCAAAGTTATCAAGCGCGTTTACTGTAGTTCACATCTATCAGAGCCAGCATCAATCTTAAATATTTGGGAATAAATTATTGAAATAAGGTTTAGTAAATAACGTATACTCTAGTACGCTGCAAATGCAAAAATCAACGAGTTTTCTATAAAAAGTTGGACGACAAAAACTCAACTATCCACATTATAGCCCTCACGTATCATCATTCCATCATTTATATATGAGTTAATGATCATAATTCCATATCTCATGGAATAATTCATGATGGTTTCATGTTCATTGCTCTTATTCTTCTTCTAATGTCGCATTCCTACTCAATATTGCAACAGCTACTCTTATATTGCTCCCTATTTCAGCATCAAACAAGCATAAAAAGATCATCATTATTTTATATGAACCTTCATCAAACATATGTCTTAGTTGTTATACGCTCATAAGTTGATCATGAACTATTTTCTTTTGTTTACAATGAACAGATCGAAAGGGTTATGAAACATACATTGCAATATCAGAAAACATATGTAGTTTTTTTTCTAGTTATCAAAATAATAAAACATGTTGAGGGAGAATAATATATTGTCCATATGTGAATAAAGCGTTAATTCTAATACTTCCCCAGTATTCATAAAACCTTATCATGACATCATGGTGAACTCATATGTGCTAATTTTATGTCACCATGAACTTATGATGAGGTTTTGTGTAGACTCAATCACTAGACATAATATCCAATGCCCGAATAAACTTATATCAATTTGATTTTATTAATTCGTATGTTTAAACATTGTTCAAAATATGATAAAAGACAAGTTTAATCAATTAAGTTAATATATGGAAAGTCCTTAATTTGTACAATACCATACACTTTCAGAAACACGGATAAAGTGTTTTTGAATGTCTCAATAAACTTATCGAATCTTGAAAACAAATGAAAATCTAAAATAAAACAAAAACATATATGAATATGCACATATATAAACATATACATTTTCAGTAAATATTTTTTTAAACGTTTTTTGCGGCATTTTTCTGGGCACGTCATAGGAGCAACGCACGATAATGCGGGTGAGAGAGCGCGATAAAAGCCAAACTAATGCGTCCCCGGGGTTCACTTTCAGCTGGGCCAAAGCATGTATTTTGCCATCTATCAACCCACAATCGCATGGTTTTTTGTTCATGTATATTGTGGGGTTATTGTTTTTATTGTTTTATTGGTTAGTGGTCTATCAAATATTCAATAACCCATTGATTGTAATTTCAATAGCCTATTGAAAGCATAGTTCCTATTCAGCAACACCACAAATTAACATGTTCTCCTCGTTAACCAACTTTGAAATAAAGTTTTGCTTTTATGTTTCGAAAAATAAAACGATATTTAAAAACAATGAATGTGCTCTTGAAGAAACCTCCCGCATCGTTGTGACATGTTGCTGTCAAAACAAATTTCATCTATTTCCATTATTTAAAAAAAATGGATTTGTATTTGCAAATAATTCTCATATACCACAATCATCTGCTCTGTTTCAAATACAAGATAAATATACTAGCGCAGTCAAAGAGTCAAAATATATCATAGTAAACATACGCATAATATGGGTCAACATTTTACTGCTGTTTATCTCTTTTTTTAACCCTACCCCCTATAAATATCTGATATTGATATATATATATATATATAACCAAATATGTGGCATACTGAGAAATAAGTAGACACGTTTGGTAAACGCGCTTTTCGTATTAATGTATTAACAAACCTATAATCAGGTTTGTTTATAAGAGAACCCTCCATCCATGATTTGTCCTTCATCAATAAATAAGGTGGGTATAACGCGTATGCAAACGTATGGACAAGAACGAAATAACAAAAATAACAAACCAACAATGCATTAACGAACTTTCATTTAACCAAGGCAGGAACGTCCATTTTCCGTCGTCCAAAAACAGACGGCAGGAATCCGCTTTTATTTGTGTGGATGATCATAATTAGGTTAAATTGCTTATAGAAGGTTGAAACACGTATGGACACAAATAACGACATCTACCAAAATAATTTATATTCACTGGACCTATAATCAAGCATGTTCATAGGAGAGGGGGTACTCAACGGTTTATTCGGGTAAATGCTTATTCTTGCAGCAGCTCTTCCTTGCTTGCAACTTTTTCCGAACAGAACAAATATTTTTTTCGAAACGATTATTTTACTCTAGGATTATGGTTGTAAATATATCAACCAATGTAGATGTATCTTAGTTTAGTCTCTGTAAACGAATATGTGAGAGAATAACCTTACAAACATTTGATTTAGTGAAGTATCTATTCTGGTAGGAGATTGTATATTGGCTTGCAATAACTTTTCCGGTTTTTTTGCTTGCAACTTCAGAATAAACACTTTAATACAAATCAAAAATGTAAATCGTTGAGTGCCCCTCAGTAGGAGGGCCCTTCTCCAAGCACCGACCAGCATTCCGAACAACTGCAGACTGCTTTGGCTCCGCTTTTTGTGTGGATGATCATAATTCGGTTATGTTGCATATATGGTATCCGGTCAAAAAGTCCCCGGACATAAAGTCCCCGGACATAAAGTCATGATTTTGGCAACATAGGACATATAGTCCCCAGACAAAATGTCCGATAAAATGTTAATTTCCCAATATTTTTTTTTATATCACGATCAACTATCATTTAAGACTATATTATGTTTAACATGTATTTAAATAAAATGAAAATAAATGTTTCTAAATTATATTTTTGCCCGGGGACTTAATGTCCTATGTTGCCCAAATTGGGGACTTTTTGTCCGGGGACTTTATGTCCGGGGACTTTTTGACCTGGATTCTCTAAATTCTGCATATATATATGGATAAAATGCGTATGGTAACATAGGAAACGCTATGAAAATAATAAAGAAACAAACAAAATATTAACAAACCATATAATCAAGCATGTTTTTAAGAGGGCCCTTCTCCAATCCATGAACCAACAATTCACCCACCGACGGGCTCCGCTTTTATTGTTGTGGTTGATCATAATTCGGTTATGTTGCTTTGTAATGGTTCACACAATGGACGAAATCAACGCCTTAATTGCATTGCTGTCGCTCGTCAACAGGCGTCAAAGCCATGTTCATTCGTCGCGTTTGTTTTTATGGTCGGGAAAATAAGGAGACAAGTATGCGAATATGGAGGGAACGACAGAGTGAGGGTGGGGATGAGGTATGGAAGAGGATGATGGGAGGTAGGTTTGTAAGGGGCTATAAAATGGGTGATATTAGTAGAACAATGTGTTGCCTAAAACGAGGAAGCACATAGGTACAGTTTATTTGTAGGGTTCGACGATATGGAATCGCTTGAACCATGTACAGGTTTTTCCAAAAAAAAAAAAAACACCTCGTGGCGTTTAAGTCAGACCTTTAAGCTGATTCTATTCTCTCTGTTAAAATAAACGGCTTATATTGAATCGCATGCCTTGTAATATAAGCTGTATGGATACCCTCTTATAAAAGGTGTTCATCTTATTGTTCTAGCTGGCAAGATGGACGAACTGAGCACATCTATCTAATCAAAATTAGGAATACCTTTTTCGAAAACAAATTCTTCGTAATTTGATAATCTTGATAATTTATTGTCTATTTCAAGGCGAAACGTGGTCAAATGCTCAAATTAATACTACAAGTGTGATGACGTTAATTGACGTCATTTGATCATGCATAACCAGTAAGTCTACAAGTTATTTATTGGCTCGCGTATGATAGTTGCAATCTCCACCATATCTTGATAAACGCTTCTACTTTTTTTGTTCTCAGCAGCGTCATTTTGAAGCCGAAAATAGAACAAGAACAATCATCTCGTTACTCCTGTTCGCTTGTAAATCATGGGATGGCAGATGAGAAATACGCGACATAAGAAGAAAAGACTACATAGGGTGCGGTATGGCACAAATCGATATTTCTCAAAGACTTTTAGGATTATGACCTTGAGAGCTTGCCAAAATAATGTGTACACCGAGGGGCATCGATTCCACCCTTTTTCTATTTAAATGACCAACGGGGTAGGGGGTGGGAGCACCCCAAAATATATGTGACGTCATACATAATGCACCAGTTTTTGAGGTTCTCAAATGAGTAAATGCGTTGTCAATGGTATCCCGCTGTGAGGGCGAGCATACATTTGAATGGTCTATTATATAGTACTTGATTAAAATCAACGGGGCTGGTATGCGCTATTGTATTAACATGTGGATCATGGGGGGTCCTTAAATGGATCACAAAGCATTAGATTTTCCGTCGCATGATTTTTTCAACCAACTATTTTCCATCGCCTGAATTTTATTCGTAACCAACCAAATATTTTCCATCGCTTGAATTTTATTCGCCATTTTTTTTTCAATGCATCGAAATCAATCGAGTAAGTCACCCACTGGGGGCTTATGAGTATATAACGAGCAAGTTTTAAAGGGGTGTTTCACCTATGAAATA